>VWPW01022716.1:1518775-1551275 GCA_013389825.1 Crypturellus undulatus
CGCGGCCGCCGGCAGATGGCGCCGCCGCCCCGCCGCCGCGGAGGAGCGGGCGGGAGGGGGCCGGCGGGCGCCGTTATTTATTTAATTTTACACAACGCTGAGCACTGCGCGTTGCGCCACCGAGGCTGATAAAGCGCGGGGGTTCGGCAGGTTTGATTAAACGCTCTTGCCGCCTTTCCCATATCGTCCCTCCCCCCCTCCCCCGAATGCTCAAATGGGCCTCTTGTGCTTTTCTTTTTTGTACGCAGGGTCATGATTTATTTTTTTATTTTATTTTTTTACTGTCGCGACAAGGCAGGAAGATCTCCCGTCGGTGTCCTAGGGAGTAAAGAGATTATAGTGGTGACAGGCCGCGTCGCTTCCTCGTCACGCAGCAGGAGCCGTCTCGGGGAAGAGACGCCCCATGGAGCCCCTGCCGCGCGTCACCCCCAAAGGTGACGAGGAAATTCAAATAAACTCGAGAAAATTCAAATAAACCATCAGGTGGGTGGGCAGAGCAGCTAAAAAAAAAAAAAAAAAAAAGTGGAAAGAAACTTACCAGCTCATATTTAGGGAGTATTTCTACTTTCCTCCTGGATGCTGTACCTCTGTGCTTTTAAAACAGCCCCAAAGCCTTAATAAAGCATTAATCTGGCATTCAGATGCCTGCTATGCGAGTTGGCTAACCAGGAAGGTGAACTGGTAAACTACAAACCAGAGCTGCCTTTTTGGCCCAGTACAGTTAAAGGAAAACTTCCAGAAAAAAGAATGAGATGACGCCATAAATAAAGCATCTGTACAAACACGTTTGCTGCCACGACCGCTGCAGAGAAGTCCGTGATGGATGCTGAAGCTTTGACAGAAATGAATTTTTGTTTGAGCGTGGACAATTAGACTATGATGTATATCCATCACACAGCACCACACAGATGCCATGTCAGGGCAGCGATGAGAAGGCTGTAACTACTGTCCTATGATCAGTCGCCCAAAATCCACTCAAAACACTCTCTGAATTACGCGGGACACTCAGGCAGGGAGAGGCATTGCAGGCAGAAATTTGTAGAAATTCTAATTTGGCTATTAGAATATTTTAATGGAAACGTTCTTTGCTTACCTACCACCACTTCTTCCTGCTTAAAATCATTCTATTGCAAAACTGGATATCTAAAAGATGTAGCTGAGGCAGGAAATTATTCAACATTAGCCTCTTCATAATATTCCTGTTGCTGAGCAAAACTGCATTCCAGGATGCATGACTCTCACAGAAACAAATGGGAATCGTGATAGGAAAAGTTCGTGGAAATCTTTGAACACTTATCAGAGTCTCATGAGAATAATAAAGAAATTCAAAGTCAAGGATGCAGTGATCCTAGAAGAACTATCTGGCTTTCGGAGGAGCAGGGATTATGCACTGAAGTAAAACTCTGCGAGGTTCAGAGTGCTGGCGTGAACTCCTGCGTCTCAGTTGGCCCCTTCCTAGACCTGCACAAAATCTTAAGTGAAATGGTATGAGGCTACTCTAAGTAAAGAGGTCACAGAGATTAAAAAAAAATATATATTAAATGTTTGCAGGGCTCCTTGGGATAGGAGATTTTTATGTAGCGGAATGGAAGAACTGACAGCAATTACATGTCACGTCAAGCCTTCCAGTATGCCTGGAAAGCTACCCTGCTGTTGAAGCTGTTCTGGAGGCAGCCCTGATCACACCCATTCCCCCAAAAGACAAATCTCTACATTTCACTGACCAGTCCCAAAATGTTATCCACCACTTCTCTCCTTTTTAAGCGGGATGAAGGAAAATGAACAACTTGGAATCTCTCTAGCGTATGGCAACCAAATGCAATCTGCTGCAATGGAAAATGCAGCTCATCAGTACATAACCTACAAACAACTCGGAAGAAAACACATTGTCTTGAATGCCAGCCAGTTTACAAGCAGTGAACCTCATGGTATCCACAACCTGCTGGAGATGCTTCACTGTCTCACATCTTTATGTTCCGATACAAGTTAGCACTCACGTGGACAACCATCTGCATATACAATTCAGAATCACTAAAATGCTCCATTAGTCTTTCTGTTAGACTCTGCTTTCCTGGTCTTGAGAAGATGATTCTACCCCATCCTTTCTCAAAAAAAAGTGTCCTCGTACTTCTTTATTAAGACACCGGAAAAATCAATGCTCTCTATACCCTGGAAGTGGAAACTGGATTTAGTGTCTATCTTCATAATAGAAAATATTGCCTAGTGTGGAAGAGACAGTTTAGACCTATTTCCCCAGTCTCAGGAGATACTGCTTGGCATAACACCATAAAATGCCTTTCGGTATAGCTTCTTATTGTACATTTAAGTCTTTTTAGCTGGGGGTTCTCATTTGGCATCTTCTCCCTGATTAATTCTCTTTTCTCATTTCCTTTCATCTCCGCTTTCAACCCTGAACTCCACTCCACATTCTCTCTTATCCTTTCATCCCTCCTCAGTTTTCATTAAATGCAAACTGATAAAATATTAACTGATTATTGTTAATCTATATGCCAGTCAGGTAATAGGCACACTGTAAATATGTGTACTTGTGCAAGGCTCCGGTTTACTGGTTAGTACAAGAATTCTCTCAAGTTGTTTGTGTGATCAATCTACTGGGATGATATTGGGCTAAAACAGATGGTGATTTTTAAAGTTTAAGAGTTTTTTTTTTTTTTTTTTTTTGGACAGGTGCAGAGTTGCCAGTCAGGTACTACCGGAGATAGGAGAACTATAGATGAGAGACTCTCCTTTGCATCCTTTAGTTATGAATGCACTGAAGTCCTACACGGGTCTCTGAATCTGACAGTTGAGCAATATCACATTGCTCCTTTACTTTATATATGCTATTAATAGCTGAAGTAGCTACAAAGCTGAGTGAAGATTGAGAAATGATAAAAAAAATTGTAGTTGTAACATTTTTGGGAAAAAAAAAAAAGGTCATTCAATTATTATTCAATTTCTTGGCCTTAAATACCTTGTGTATAATTTCACACATCTGCTAGCTCAAATATTGAATCTATTTCTAATAGATACAACCACTTCTGTGGCAACAGAAGTGTGCCAAAAAAGTAGAATATTTGAGAAGAAGTTTAAAGATTTCTAGCAATATCAGAAGGAAGTTCTATCATGAACAACTTCATGAGTTGTTCATAAGTCATTGTGGGAGAAAAAGATATGAAAAAGACAAACAACCACTTTCTTGGGCTAAACAAGCACAGCATTTGGAGGAGAGACTAGAAGACAGAAATATGAAAGATTTTCCAGGTAAGAATGAGAGACCTAAATGTACTAGGGGATATAAAGAGATCAAGAGAGGATTTAAAAGGGCATAGCTGGGCATGTGTTAAGTGAGCTACATAAATTCCTCAGTAGACTTCTTTACTTTCTGGAAAGGAGTGGGAAGAAAATCAGGCACAGCAGTGAGAAAGGCTACTGTCAATAGGCAAAACTAAGAAAGCTCTTCCACACCTTGCTCTGACTTGGGCTGTGCTCTCCTTCACTTTTCTGGGAGAATTTCAGATGCATCCACTGGTGGGCATGCTTGCACCTGCAGAGCAGCTCTCCTGCGCTTCTTACATGGGCAATGTCAAAGAGCCGCGACGGGCTGGCTCGCAAAGCACATTTTAAAAACTTAATTAATATAAAGGATATGAAAGCCATTACCTGAAAAATAAAACAAGTTGCTTTCATACTCTTCCATTATTAATTGTTATTAATAATTAAGTATCTGTGCTTTATGTATTCAAAGCACCTCAAGACCGGTTCCTGCCCCAAGCAGTTTGCTATAGAAAGGTCAGACTCTAAAATCTTTACTTACAATAACTAGTGCCTAATCTGCGAGTAACCATCAACTGTTTTAGTGAATAAACAGTGCTTTGTGTCAGGCCTACGTTGGCCCTTTGGCCTCCAAGCTGGCAGGGGATGACAAAGGAAGAATGGGAAACAAAGGACAGAAATGTCCTGGATAATGGCAATAAAAACAAATATAACAGCAGTGTGTGGGGCAGGTTAAACAGCACGCCTACTAGTAGGTGCAGATCCTATTAATTCCTTTGTGAATACACCTAGAATCCTTAGCTGCAGCACTTTTAATTTTTAATGCACTGATATATATGTCTTAGAAAGTGAAGTCCAGGAAGAGGCGAAGGGCAGGGTGTAATTCTCAGAGCCCAGCTGAAAGGTACGAGGTTTGATGAGGGATTTGAAGGAGGAGTTGCAAATACTCTCATCTGCATAAATTGTCTACTTTTTTTTCCCCAATGTAAATCATTATATTTCTTGCCCCAATTTTTTATCAAAATCACTTCCAACTTATTTCAGTCTGTCACAATAATATTTTCATATGAGGAGTGTTGTAACCTAATTCCTTCATTTGAATAATACATTCATTTTTAATTACTGCAACTTGATCTCAGATTATTCAAATAACTGTTTCATTTTTTATGCTTACCCTGACCCCAGTGTATTTATAGGCTTTTATCCTTACCTGATACCAGTGTAATGTAATTATAGATTGTATTTTAATCATCTACTATATCCTAGTGAGTTTGTTTAAATCACTCCAATCCGGAGTCTTTTATTTCTCTGCCTTTTAAAATTCTACAATGGCATTCTCATTGCATAAAAGCAATATTTTTGTAGTTTACTACAATGAATGAACATTTTGCATGCATTGCTGGCCATGTTTCTAATTTAAATTTTAAAAAGTCACTATAGAGAACTCTATGTAAAATGAAATCCTGCCTTGTAAACAGGCATGGGACAGCTCATCACTTTAAATACTTTGTTCATTGCTCCTATTTGCTTTGTAACATAACTTTACAAGAAACAAAGCAGCAGAAAAAATCAACTTATTTTTTCTCCTGTCACAAATAAAAACGTATGTTTTACCAAAGATTGACAAAAAAAAAAAATCCATTTGTTCTGTTCATGGGCGACAGATATTTACAAGCACCTGTACTGAAAAGAATTCCATGTTGCACCCACTGAAAGAAAAATACTTTGGGTGGTTCACGTTGTCATTAGTCACAGCAGCATTTTGACTGTTGAGGTTATAGATTCTCTGAGTGGAATTTACCTCTCAGAAATGTTGCTTATTCTAAGACTGCTCACTCTTGCTTAATGATTACTGTAAATGCAAAAATGTCATGTTTCTTCCATTCCGTAGCATCGCTCTAGGAGTTTTCCTTATCCCTATTTTTGCTGTTGTTTCAGGATTTAGATGCACAGCAGATTCATAAGTCAGCGTGAGCAGGTAACACTCCTCACATCTACATGTCTTTTAAAACACCACCATCTTTGTGGTCATTGAATTGATTTGCATTAAGATAATTACCATTGTTCTAATTGAACAATGCTCTCTTTTAAAATAGTCTTTATTGTCCTGCCAGCTAGTAGGAAATAGATCTCAGAAGGTCCTTACATGTACAATCATTTGCAATATATATGCATTTTTGTGTAGAATGAAATAAAGTCCCAAGTTACTTCTGAATCATTTAATTAAACCTGAAGCTCACAGTGTGGTACAACCAGTTACACTGGTTCACCAAAAAGCTATTAATAAATCTGCTGGTTTATAGCCACTTACCTGTCTGTCCTACTAGGGAAAGAGAACTGTCTATGTCCTGCTGTTATTCTCATGTCACTTGCATCCTCCCCACCTTTACACTTTTCTAGAATTTTTAAACACATTTTTACATTGTGTCAGTATTTCCTATTGTTTTCTATCCCCTGTGTGTCTCCTGCTTCCACTTTCTCTCTGGTATTTTACTTTCAAACGTGATCTTTCCTTCCTTCTAGGAAATACCAAAAGGCAAAAACATGATTTATATGGATGTCTGCTGAGCAGTCAGGTAAGAAAGGTTCACTAGCTGCTCAGAAGTATAAAGTGGGTTATTTTACTCCTGCCTCCTTTACCAGGTTGTGTCATCTCAGTAGCACTTAGAGCTCTCCACATGTAACTAGTGATAGAGGAATCCTCACTAGTACGTTGAATTCCTTGAACAGAAAAACTGTCCCACAATTGTCAAAAAGGAAAAAAAAAAGTAAATAAGAGCAACTGTGAGTTTATATTCAATATAATCACTGACTAAAATGAATTATTCTGGTTTTTCAAGATCCAGAGAGAGCAGCATGTTTCCCTCTGGGATTTCTACCACCATTTGGTCTAATATTCATTTTGCCCATAATAATAAAAGCTTCATTAAAGGAGTAAAGCAGCAATTGTCTCCTTGAGATCAAAGGACAATCTGTTATATAAAAGCAGACGGATCTCTAGAATGAAATAGTAGGAAAAGTTTGAACTGAATTTTATGGTGAATCAAAATGTAAATTGTAATTTCACAAAGAAGACCCAGAGCACAAAATCAATGTTGTAAAGACATAGGAAGTGAATATGTTGATCTTAGAAAATGTGAACAGATACTGATTACTTATCTATCAGTAGCATTTCTAACTGTAACACTTCCAAAAGAAAAAAAAATGACTCAACTATACGTCTTCACGAATTACAATTAAACAGGAAACATTTAATAAATTATCAGATAAATTATCTGGTTGATCCAGTTTCTATTTAAATCATATTGTATTTGAAAATTAACATAGTTTAAAAATTCCATCTTTCAATCAGCAGTCACTCTGTTCACGTGGCAGAACTGTATCTCTTTTAAACAACATAGCATCTAATGTTATTCCCAAAGTTCAATTTCACCATTTTAAGATTTGGTACTGGCAATTGGAATAATAACTTTTTTGCCTAGTTACTACATTTCTTTCTCTAAATGTTAAAATGAAATGAGTGCAGCTGCAGTTAACCACTGAGCATTATGGGGGTGAGTAATAAAGAAGACACTTGAGAGAAACAGATAAAGACTGGCACATGCCAAAAAACCCAAGTCCAAAGCTGCTCAGTAAAAGAGAAACACTCCTTAAAAAGATCTTCAGGACTGAATCTGAAATACTGTCCACCCAAGATCTTGCGATAGTGACCTCTAGCTGTGCCACATCCAAGGATGGAGACGCTACAAGCGTGAATTAGGCTACAAGCTCCTTTGCAGTGAAAACCTCCCCCAGGACACAGGACAGCCCCCAGGGCGGCAGTGCTGGCCAGCAGCACACAGCAGGAACGAACCCCTGGAACACAGCTGTGAGACCTCACACAGACTCTGTTTCCTTGTTGCAAAGTGGGAGCACAGGTAGTGGGAACCACCAGCCCTGCTAGTTCCAGCTCCCTCCTGCAGAAGGCACAGCACAGAGCAGTGCAGTTTCAGTCTGCCGCCACCAACGCAACTCGATCTTTTAAGTTATTTCAATCCTCTTACTGAACTGTGTTCCTAATACTAATAAGGAAAAAAAATAGAAGTTATTCTGGAGAAGAAAAACTAAAAAGAAATAAAATCTCCCTGAATATAACTTAATTCTAAAGACTTCTGGAAGCCTTCTGTTTAATATAATTAGGAAAAAAAAGGTTTTGTAACCATTTGTAGTACTCGATACTTTTTTACGCTGTTGGCGAATGATGCTGCTTAAATGTCCTCAAAAGCCACAGATCTTAGGATTCCTAGCTTAAAAAGGACAGTAGCAGGGAGGTGACCTTGGACCTTCAAATACCTGCCAGGGAGTAGCTGTGGAAACGGGAACAATCTGCTGTCCTGCAGCAATGTACCATGCAGACTGCACAGATGTAATTTGCACCTTAATGCATTCACACTTGTGAGATACATTGATGAACTGACAAGAAAGATTAAAATATTATTAGTAGCATAATTTTGTCAAAAATTGTAATTGCATCTTCTTTAGACTGGTCAAGTAAATTTCTTGCCACTCTAATACCAGTTAAACCAACGGAAATAAAGGATGCATATCTGTAAGCAAGATTATATGTTTTTTGTTCACTTGTTTGTTTTCAAATAGAAAATAAATGGTAAATTTCTACTTTAAAAACCCTTTGTGAATTCCACCTACTTGGGGTCATTGATATCTTTATGTGTTTAAACTGAAAACACATGCACAAAAAAGGAAACAGTATGAAAGAAATCAAAACTGGTGCCTCAGCAGTACTTTGTTAAAAATGTCTATCACAGAAAAAAAATTCTTTTTCATCACCAAGAAAAAAATAATATAATAGTATAATGCAACTAAATATCCGTAAATATTAAATAGAAATTCTAGTTTACCCAGGTTTCACATTGTAGGATTTTCTTTATATACAATAGTGATTTCTTTCAGAGGGAAACCATGAGAATACTGGATACCTTTTTTAAGACCAGTGATTCATATTTGCCTCTGGCACAAATAAGGGTGGAGACCTTGATAATATATATTTTTTCACAAGATACTAATTTCAATTTAAATAAGCTAAAATATTTCTGCTGTCATTCAAGTGTCTTCTTTTTTAAAATGAATTACTTCTTATGAAAAATGCTGGATGCGACAGTTTTGCACTGTGGAAAAAAGGGATAAAGCAAAACACACTTCGTGACAATCGAAGTCACTGTTAGGTGAGGGATAATTCAGTTTTCATAAACCTTTGCATCTAGATCCAACTTTCTATTGATTCAGCTCTTCTTTCAGTGACTATAATCTGCACTGTCTGTGGTGCAGAAAGATCTGTGTTGGCCAGCTACAATACATTTGAAAAAAAAAAAAAAAACATTTACCAGGAAATACATCAATACTCCACTGAATTAGACCATTAGGCATCCAACAGAAGCAAACAATTTTGCTTCGGACTGATTTTTGCTAGATTAGAGTGAGCAATCCAGGGGTAGTGGTCTCTGTTTCTGTTTTACCAAGACCTTAAACTACATAGTCTTTATCTCCCTATTTTTGTAGTTAAGGCATCCCTTGACTTTAGCGAAACAGCATTTGTTCCAATCCATACCAATAGGTTCAGACGATCTGTACAGAATGCCACTCAAATGCTCTTGGATAGGAATATCATCCCTAATAATCAAACTTGATACACATACTGGTTCTTTGGCATGTCTATCATCATGGCCATCTGTTAGGGTGGAATTGTGCCTACTAACAAGGAGATATGCCAGTTTTAACATGATATAGGTGCCATCAAAATGCAAGTGATGAAGGAAAAGCTCTAGAATGTGGCAGGGATCAATCTTCTGCAGAAAGATCCTTTGGGTAGCAACCTAACTGTTAGGGATATAATGTTGATATCTCTGATCATTAAACCTTTGGTTGTTTTTTCTCTCTCTGCCCTACCTGGGTTCCTGTCTGCATTCAACAATATCAGTGCTTGGCATTTTACACTTGCCAGAGAAAACTTGTACATCTGCCTTACTCTTGGACCACCCACATTGACCTAATCACATCAAATAGCCTTATGTGACAGTCAAATGATAATGAGATGAAATACTGGTTTTGCACTTTTAAAAATCTGCACTGATCTAAAGCCTACTTTTAAAAATTAACCACAATCCTAGTTATAGAAATATCTTTGGAGGGTTTCCTGTACCAATAGTTTTAGTAAAACACATGACTCAGAAGCACCACTACTGACATTGTGGCTAGAAGAATGAGTCCTCCTACAGTGTTTGTGCTACTTTGTAATCTTTAGAAACATAAAAAATGCCCTACTGGAACAGACCTGTGGTCTACCTTGTTCAGACCATCTTCAGAAGTGGCAACAGGAGGTGTTATTTAGGAAAGCAGAGGAGAACATGGCCACCTTCTGCAGGTTATTCCCCTAACATGCAGTTCCTGAGCATGCACATAGATTAGGAATGTTCCTGGGTACATCCTCTTACTGTCTTTACAGATGTGCTCTCCATTAATTTGTCCCACCTCTTTCTGAACCTGCAAATACTGTCTGCTTCCACAGTCTCCTGTGGTATAACGTTCACAAAGCTCCCTGCCCCTGCTGTTTTAAGTTGTTTTTCTCCTAGCTTCCTCTAGTATTGCAGGATTTGAGAAATAACAATTCTTTGATCGCTTTATCAATCATCTTCAAGATTTTGTAACCGTCTACTATATTTCCCCCTCCATTTTCTCCTCATCAAATAGAGGAGTCTCTTTCGGTAGCCAGCAGAGTCATAAGAAACCTCTGCTCCTGATTTGTTTCTTAATCCAGTGCCAGTTCCCCCTGTCACCTCTGCTTATTCCTTTCCAGCTCTCTAAGTTACTGGACAGACAATCTCTTTGCAACAGGTGAGCCCATTTCATCCAGTGTAGCAGCTGAGGCACATGAGTGTGGATTAATGGCACCTGAAACCTGCCAGACTCCAATATCACAGATGATTGTTCTTCTCCCAGCTTGGCTTTCAAAGATGATACCACAGTGCCAGTGCTCTGAGGAGAAGTCCTGCTGTTTCCTCTGCTTTGTTTGGCTACAGCTTTGGAGAAGGGAAGAATATATTACCAATAAAATTGTGTCCTCTTTTAAGCATTACACCACCCTTGATAAGCTGAGTTTCAAGGTTAATAGCTTCTTTTCTGTTTCCAAGGTTCTCTGAATCTTAACCCTCCTGTCTCCACTACAGGTTTGACCATTTGGTTTGCCAGACAAGATGATTATGCACTGCCTGTAAAATTCCAAGTGTCCCTGCTTTATCTACATTAGAAAAAAATAGGATGAAGAAAAACATGAGAACGTGTTCTTAGTAAATAGGTCTTATGTTCTTGAGGCCTAGAATACATTGGGAAAGCCAGTATCTATTGGTGACCATGCTGCTTTTGCAAAGAAATCAAATTCCTAGGAGGAAAACAGCTGTATGCTGTTTACAGGAATGTGAAAAAAACCCCAACAAATTCACGTTGCCAAAACACAAATCAAAGACTGGGAAAATATATTGTTGTACTAATATAAAAGTGGGCTGTTTTGGTCAATTTAATCTATGATTATCCAAGGAATTATTGATGGGAGCTATCTATGGTATGTAACAGAGACTGACAGTTGCATAGCTTGAGGAAAAAGAACTACATCAAAAGGTCTTCCCCCAGCTAGGTGTGAGTATCAGGACATCAAGTCAAAATGACTGTCCACTGGAACTAACACACCATAGAAATGAGTGTGATGATAGATAGCTGGGTAGATTGGCAGAGGCCTGAAGGAACAGCACTGGTGTTCATAATGGTGATTTTCTACATTTACTGTGTCCATACGAACTTTGGATTGTACCATAAAAATCAAGTGACATCAGCCTTGGGAGATATTTACCTGTGTGTTTGAACATACGTAAAGCTGAGCAGTAGCAGGAAAGAAGAGCAAGAATATTTTTTTCTATTTTGATTCAGAATTAGACTGAATGCCATAGCACACCCTTTTAAAGGAAGATCCGTAAGTTCCAGAACTAATGGAAACCAAGCTGCCGAATAGGACCCAGCTGTTCTTTTATTATAAAAATGTCCATTGCTCTTCTCCCATAAAAGGAAAGTGCTAAACTGCACAGTAAAGATTCTACCACTACATTACATTTCCAATCATAAATACAACTTTGACAATGAGATTTTAATAGGATAGGAGCTCTGTTTTATTGAAGTTGACATCAGGGTATATTTGAAGAGTGTCATGGAAAAGGGCATGATTCATTTTGAATTTATTAAAATTGCATATATATATATATTTATATATACATATATATGAATGTGATATATATATGTGCTTGTGTGTATTCCAAACATTCATGTATATATATATATATTTTTTTCCATGTATATATACATATATACACACATGCATGCACACATAGTTTATGAGACTCATCAAAAAAAGGAAATAAAAAATGATTTTAACCTTTAACATAAATGGTATAACCCTAAGCTACCAATCATTCCGTTCTGAATTATACCAGCATAAAATATAGCATAATAAGCTGCCGAGTGCATTAACTATGGATTTTAGATTGGAATTGGGAGAGGAAGAGAGAAGATATCTCAGGGTGTTTCCTCTGTGATTTTAATTAATAAAACGAATTAAATAGATGACAACCTCAGTGTCCAAATATTAACAGACATTCGATGATTATTTATGTGATTGTTGTGGATCTCCACTTTATATTCATGTAAACAGGAAGTAATTTCTCATTTTCTTGTTAGAGGTCTGCTACACAACCTGAGTATCAAGTGGACTCATTTCAAAGTTGAAAATACAACCTTGCTTCATATACTTGGTGCTTACTTGAAATTTGATGTTACAAGCTTTGTTTAAAAATCAATTGTACAAGTTGCAATGTAACAAAATACTTAGAACTGGAATCTAGCCTTCACTGCGGCTCCTATTGTTTTGCATGAAAAATGCATTGACTATAGTATTACGAGAGTAAATGTGGTGAATGCTGAAAAATTCTGTCACTTTCTATTAGCTGTAAATTATCGACTAGTATAAACCCTAATTTCATTTGTCACATTCTGTTGCATTGCTGCTCTTCCTTGTTCCCATTCTGTCATTCTGGCAGGCCCACTCTGCCCCAGGTATCACGGCATCGCCATCTGCACCCGACATCTGTCTCTCTATTGATCACACGGGTTTAGCACTTGATCAAACAGAGCACGACAGAATACATCTCTTTTTGCAGTACTGCCAATGCCAACTGCTGCATGAAATCTATTACAAAAGCATTCTTTTACCTAGTTTCTGAAACTGCAAATAGGTTTCTCTGCTTGTACAAAAATCTTGGATTTTTTTTCTTTAACTTTCCATCATTTATTGCAGAGAACAGGAAAAAATAATAGCAGGATGATATAACAGGAAATGAAGCTTTTTATCCCTAATAAGTTAGACTGCCTGAATTTAGATTATTTATTGAAAGAAGTGGTAATATTAATTCAGATTTGGTAGTAAATATAAATTATCATTCTGCTGGGAAATGGTGTTACACAACAGGATACATCACAGGTTATTAAACAAGCACAGTTCTTAAACATAAAGCCTGGAGTTCTTAGGTGTCTTTACTTTAGCTAGTTGGCCCCCAGCAAATGATATATCTACACAGGTAGGTGTGTAACTGAGCAACTCATTGCTTAATGTATGTGGACAAGATGGTGTCTGAGCCCAGATCTGGCGTATTGACCTGGAGGACAGACGATAGGAGATGCCTGGTGCTGGAGAGTGGCTGAAGTCCTTGCTGCACCCTTGCAGAATGATTAGAAATTGTTCTGAAGAATTGCGAAATTCCAAAAACACCTGGTTATCAAGCCCTTAGGGTATAGATGGCAAACTAGGTATTCTCAGTACTTTACATTTTTAACTATGTTATTTTCATTGAATTTAAGAGAAATTCTTGTATAAAAGTGCTTAAAAGGGTACTGCCAGCTGTAAGAACACAGGCATTTATGGCTACAAAGTGAAATAACAGGATAGCAGACGTCAGTTATATCCGCTTCTCAAACACAGTAATGTAGCTTAAAAGTTCATAGGTATTTTATGACATCGTCTTTGTGCTTTCCACAGATGGATTGAAATGTATTTTCAATTCAGTGGGTAAACCAAAAAAGGACATGTAATATCTTAAAACAAATGGTGACTTTCTATTTACAAACTGTTCAATAACTCAATAGCCAAATGCTGTTTTTATTATTTATGCTACCTTAACAAATTCTGCTGGAGAAAAATAACTTCAGTTTTTAAAAAAGAAAAAAAAAAACAAAATCATGAACATTAAAAGACTGTTTTTCTTGTTTCTACTGACAGTATTAGTTACAACACAGGAATTAGAGTGGGATCGAGCAATGTATTATTCATTAGATTTTTTTGTAGCCAAATACATTAGAGTATATAGTTATACCAACAAATTAATATTTTAGAGCTAATTGAAATTGTTCTTCCTATAAAGATTAAGCTTCTTCCCACCCTACACACTTCAGTCATTAAAATAACACTTTTAATGCCTTGTCTAAATGATGTCTCACATTAATGCAAAGCTATATTAAAGCACTCAAATGACCAGTTCTTTTGTAATGCATTCTATACGATCAGACACTGGGTCAAAGCTGGGCAGTGTGTATGAAGTGGTATCAAGTGGAAGCTAATTAAAATATATTCTCTATAGAACTTTACAGAAAAAAGAGAACAGTAATCATCAGAAGGTAGAGTCTGAAAATGGCATTTCTGAAAGGCTTCCAGTGTGATTTATTCTATTTGCATGAGGATACTTTTTGGAATAAAGGCGTAAGAAGATGGCATGAATACTTCAATTACAAAGTACCATATTTGACTCATGATAACTTGTTTCTGATTTGTTCAGAACACATTTTTTAGTGTTTTTAAGTTTGTTTACAGAAACACTATTTAGATATCTTTCTCAAAATCAATCAAAAATATCCCAAACTTTTCATGAAATGACTTCAGCTAATTCTTTGATTAATTTTTTCAATTTTGTAAGAACTTAAATTCACAAAATGATGTACGTAGCAGACTAGTGATTGAAATGGAATATAGAGAGATCCTATTTACTTTATCAAAGTCAGTTCACCTCCCAAATTAATCAGATCTGTCTGCTTCCTTACCAGAATCCATGAAATAAGAGTACATTTGATTTTTTTATCACTTGTAACCCACACAACACAGAAGGTGGATCTTCTTAAACTGACTTACCCATTGTTTCCACTTTTACTGATTCAGGCAAAGGGAAGTAAATGGCAAAGGGCAACTTTATCTTTTTGTGGTCTATGTGTGTCCACATTACTCCAGAGGAAAGGTGCTCATGAGATGCTGCCATGGTCAAGCTTGCATGGAGCTGGCAAGGGGCACTTAGGCAAGGGGCTTTTCTTCGGGCCTGGACAGTTTGTCGGGTAAAGTATCAGTGCCCCTTATCCACTGACTTATCTCTTTTTTTAGAAAGATATGACTTTCAGGGATGTGAGTGTTAAGAAGATGGATGAAGCACTTTCTTGGGATAAGATGTGGAGGGTTAGAAAGATCTTTTGTCTGATGTACTGTGGTAAATCTTATGGATTAAAAAAAAAAAGCAGAGTTTGTAGAAACAAACTTTCTAGTGCCATCCATTGTGCCACTGAATTTACTATCTCTATGTAAACACAGAATGCTGCAAGAATAAACATTATTTTGTTTTGTTTTCAAAATAACCTGATCATATTAGCTGCTTATAATGTACTGTATGTAATATCCTTTACTTTCTCATTAGGTTGGTTGTGATGGACCTCTTCATTCACAGCTCATAGAAAGCCAGTGGTAAGTGGCATTTCTCCCCTGGAAAGCCTGGGAGATACTACACCACCTCTTCTCCTCTTCCACCTGCCCCTGTTTTTCTCTTCCATTATTAGTACTCCTCTTAATTTTTATGATTAATGGAATTGTTTTGATGTGTGATTAAAAATCTTCCAGGAATGGGAGTTTGCGCTTGCCCCCTCACTCCAGTCTCACACCAAAGGAGTATCTGTCTGCATTGCAGTGAAGCAAGACAGCCTAATTTAAGCAGGCATACCTGTGTTCATTTTAATTTTAACAGGTAACATCATACCACATTTAGAGCAAGTTTGCATATGTCCGTGATTCTGCCTACCTGAGGACTGTGGTCATAAATCATATACTAGCCTGTGCTGGCTTTAAGAAGGGTTGACTGGCTTAGACCGGAATCTGGTCTTAACATCTGTGTGAAAAGACCTAAAAGGATTCATCAATCCTCTTTAATAGATATATGGTTTAAAGGATGTCTGTAACAGAGTATCTTTGATAACCCAGTAAACTACCCTCTTCTCTTAGGAATCCCAGATGCCAGTTATCTATAAGGTTCAAATGTTGAGAATCAGGTGAGTTTGCAGTGAGAAGCTTCACACTATTGCTGCTTTAGTGCAATCATGCTTTATCATGTCACGGGAACCATACGATGCTTGTAATATGCCAATTAGTGATTCCTTCTTACCTCAGATCTAAAGGGATGACACACAGTACTTTAAATATGGAGGCAAGAATAATTGGAAGTGTAATAGAAATGCAATTCCTTGATTTTAAAGCCTGAAGGCACTGTTTTGGTTATCAGGTCTGGCTTTTTGCATTGTGCATATCTTACCCAGTAATTCTGGGTGCTTTTTATGGTTCACAACTTGTGATCTTTTTTTTTTTTTTTCCTTTTTGGAAAAATTGCGCAGTCTCAATTAACAGACACAAAATGATAGGCACTATATCACAACTAAAATGTTCTAGGGACTAATTGAACTCAGTGTTTAAAAAAGTGCATTTATTTCCAATTTGAACATTTTTGCTATCCAGCCTTTGGATATTGCTGCATCTCTACTGTTAGGTTAAGTAGTCATTTTGAAAGGAGAAGGAGAGGAGAGTAACAGCAGCAGGTACAGGGAGGGAAGCATATGCTGTTTGGAAAATACTGATATAAACTGGAGATTCTTGAAAATCAGTAAAAAAACGGATTTTAGATGTTCTCTAGTAAAAGTATATAACAAATCAGTATTTTCAATTCAAAATGATCAAATGTAGTGCTCAAGAAGATCCTGTTTGCATTGAAAGAACAACTTTAATCCCTTAAGAAAACTTAGCCGACTCATGAGAGAGACAATTAGCCTGTCTCTCTGGCCCAGTGACAGGTAGAAAATTTCAGATGCTGACACAGCTGTAAAGCTGCATTTATTCCTTGCAATTCTGTAAATTATTTTGGGGAATTATACATGTTATTAGCTTTCATTTTCCCCTGAGTCTGAACTTCCAGATGAAAATATCATTTTACAATGAATAGTTTGTTTCCCTAATTCAGCAGTTGGGCTTGTTTAGTTAGTCAGATGATAAATAGGCTATCAGATCCAAAAAGTAGATTATCTTTTGAGACTACAGACATATAGGGACAATACAAAGGACCAAGCATGCCAACTCTGTTTTTAGCAAACTTTTGTGAAAATATATATGTATTTAAAAATATCTTAAACTAGCACAAAACGTTTATATCACTCCTATGCCCATACCTTTACTGCCATTCAAATACTGTCACAAGCCTTCTGATAGCAAAATTGACACGAAGTGAAACGAGACCCTGTCAATAACAGCATACAATTTAAAAATGAAAACTACAGTATAGAGAATGCTGAGATTTGAGTTACTAATCTTCAGATTAACCGCTGTGGCTCATTCCAGAGATGGTTCTATAAAATACAAATATCTCCTGCATCACCTTTTACAAGTGCAGGTGAAGCTCAGGGTGGCCAAACTAAAAGCAACACACTTCAGAAACATGTAGGGCTTTTTATTTGTTTGTTTGTTTGTTTTTCTTAAGGAACATTCTGTGCACAGCTTTAAAGATTAACAAATCTTGCATTTCTTTTACATATAGTTTCATATTGAGATACACTGGAAAAGGTAATTTTTTGAATACCTCCTTCAACTAAACTTTCAACTAAAAGCAGTACCTGTTTTTTTGGTTTGCAATTATACTTAGCTAACGAAAAATAGGAAGTTTACTATGTGAGTAGTATGCACTAGCTATACAAATTTGTTATGATCCTTATAGCTAGTGATGACCTTATTAATTTTTTATAATATTAGCTGATCCTTTCTTTGGTTACCAAGTTCTACAGGCAACATAGACAAGCTGGTCACAAGATTTATAATTCATATATAAACATGAACCCATGTATTTTTTTTCTTTTAAAAATCACTTCCTTTTATTCATGCAAAAAGTCAGGTGAAATGGAGTTTTAAACTCCAAAATTCCAAGGCAGACTAGGTAATAAATAGATTAGTTGATTATAATTATAGTTTTAATAAGTGTATTTTACAGTTTTTTGTTGTTATGAAATGAATACAATATGAACATTCCATAAGTGTGCAACTGCTTGTTGCATCATTTATGGATAAGATTATCACTACAGAGATAACAGGGCAGTTCAATTCATGTGTTCTGGAATAAATCTAGAGTAACTGAATAAACTGAGTGTATCTAAGCATAGATTTTGACCCTCTGAAAATAGCAGTTGCAGAGACCCAGGCTAAAATTGAGCCAAGGCAAAGGAAATGCGCACTTCATCTACATCCTTGGCTTGTTCTGAAGAAAGAAATCATGCAGTGAACAGCAGGCTTTGTATTAGCATGACTAAATAAAAGGAGGAATGGCTTGTACACCCACAATGTGCTATGACCACCTATATGGCAAGAAAGCTTATAAGCAGACCCTTAGGACACAAGAGGAGCCAAACAAGGCTTAGTGCTCTACTGGTTCTGTATATGTACAAGATGAAGATATAATGATAATAGTCCAATAAACAGTAGCTTAAAGCAGTGAAAAAATAGTAGCTTAAAGCTGTGGATCCCCTTCATTGCTGATTGCCCTATTTTGCAATCCTTGCAATACACATGTGATATTCATATGCTCCAGAGCCCTTTTTCCTGACTCTGATCACTCTGTCAGAATGGCTGTAAAGCAAACTCCCAAGAAAGGAACACACACAGAAATGGTAATATACAGGGAAATAAAAATCACCTCTGTAAAGCACAAGGGAAAAAAGAACAGTGGAATATGCAGGAATAAAATACATGCCCCATAAACAGAAAGCACGATTTAGCCTTTATAATTCAGAGTAGTAGAAAAGGTGAGATGGAGAGTACCTGAACTGAAATGCTGGTATGCAGTCAGGGTACTTAGTAAGACAAGATTTCCCAAAGCATTAACTGAGATTATTTAATTATTGATTAAAAATATACAGGCCAGGTATAAAAAGCTATACTTCCACAATGGCATTAGAGGGAAAAAAGTAGTTTTTTGAAAACAACATTTAGTTAGCTATTTGGGAAGAACTGTAGGAAATCAGATGAGTTGTTTGTAAAACACAGTTGCTGAAGTGCATTAATGCCCTACTTCCAGCTTTTCTTGGCCCCTAGCCCATTACCAGGGACTTAATCCCATGACCTCTGACACAAGTCATTTAAGTATCCATATTTTCTTGAATGGCATAGAGTAATGTAAGACTAAGTAACTTGTTAAAATGGAAATTAAGGCTTACTCCATGCAGTCTTGCATGGTGGTCTTTGTTTGCTTTTCTAATGAATACCTATAAAATCAGAACATGCCCTTTTTGGCAGACCTTGCCCTATTTGGGTTATACAGGTGTGCAAAAGATAGCCACTAGCACATCTAGGATTAGGGATGCTTACTGAAACTCCAGATTACTTTTCTGACTCACATGGAAAGGCATTCTGTATTTTTTTCTGATTAAAGCATCAGGAAATTCCACTCCAGTGGCGTGTAAAATTTTTATAAACTCTATTCTGAAACAACATTATCATTATGGTAGTCAGACTGTAAAAGATTGGCTTAAAAGGTCTCATCTGTATTTCTCATCTTTTTTTCTTCCCTTCTAGATATCTTTATATAATTGTCTGTCTTTTTCTTTCTATATTTTTATCTAGCTTCATGCATTATAAATACGCCTTTGTATATACATGTAAACACCCTCCACTGCCCCCAGAATCCTTTCTATGCACACAAAGTACAGATTATTAATTAATATGCCCACAAGGATTTTGGCAAAATGATTATCATTGAATTTAAAATTGCCCCTTTAAATTCTATCATTAAGGTTAACATTATATCCTTAAGTGAAGGAGCGAAGTTACTGTGCTTTTAAAAACAAGTTTTCAAAGTATTTAATATATTGCATGTTTACAAGGAAGCAGAAAAAGGCAGCCTGCCTTTGGAATATGAATGCAATCTCCACACAGAACCAACTGTTTCTTGTTTATGACAAAGGAGTAAATAATCCATTGATCTGGCAGCAGGGCACCTGCCTTACCAACCGACTATGTATCAGTGGTCCCTGAACCCTCATTATTTTTCCTCAATTAAAGTTCATAGTCTCCTAAAGTCTGTGCTGAGCAGATGTACAACTGTTCTTGACTGCTGAACAGAGAAGAATCACAAATTTAGAAAACTACTGCCATTTCATAAACCCTAGAAGTGCATCATTTGTTGTGGTGAAGAAACATTGCAAACAATATGTCTCTTTTATAGGCTGCTAAGCCAGCACACTACAGAAAAGAATATTAAAGTTCAAAAACTGTCACATAAGCAGTGCATTATGAATACTGTAATGCGTTTTTTTATGATTCAAATAATGGCTACTGAAATGAAAAAATAAAGCCCTCTGAGAGGTATAATGTAAAAAATGTGACTTATATTTACCTAGAATTAGACAAAATTGACGTATGAACAAAATCAAACGGGAATCAATGATCTGCAGAGAAATTCAAAATACAATAACTGATAAATCACAGAAAGCAGAATTAAAGTTATGTTTGCTGTATTATCGCTTTGGTTCTTTGTAATTGCTTCTTTTGCAGAAATAGGGAAGCCAGGAGAAATAATCAGAAGGGCAATACCACTTGCAATTATAATGTGGCAAGACTCTAGCTGCAAAAATTAACTGAAGGATACACATTTCACAAGGAGTGGCCTTTTCACTGGGGATATATGATCACATGCTGTAACATATGAAAAGAAACTATATTACATATACATTCTCTACAGTGCATAGTGTCGTACACTAGAAAGAAAATCATCTCTGGAAATCACATAGGGAGATGCTCATTTCCAGCACTGATCAGCCCAGGAAGCAAACAAAAAATACATATTGGGGGGAAAAGGTTCAAGTTCATAGCCAGCATTTGTCAGTCTCTCTCTCCAGCATGATTCCAGCACAGCTCGGTTGCCACAGTATGTGCTGTATTGAGAGCGGCAGATTGCAAGTCTTTAGGTCAGGGTATGTGCTTGAAGCATCAATAGCTACACCTGTCATTCTAGTTTTTCTGGGAAGAATATGTTATTGTTAACACTGCAACATGCATTAGCCACAATCTGACTTCAGGGCTGGGCACTGAATTCGGAAGCGCAGTCGGTTAAAATATTACCATCAGTGATTAGGTGAGGTTGTTCCCTGTACCGCGCGCCAGAGTTGTTGCCATTTAGATACATGTGATATTTTTACTTACAGCTGCGTGTTGTGATTTAGATTTCTGTGTGAGGCTGTAACCTGATGTTTGTAAAGCAAAAATGCAGAAAAAGAAATCGAAAGGGGAGAGAAATATCAGGAACTCATCGTCCAGCCAAAATAACAGAAGAGATTACTGGCTGCAATCTTTTGTTATTAGCAAGGGACATTTTCTCCTTTCAGCTTTCGCAACTGTTTACTTCTCTTGGCTTATTCTCACAAATATTTTGCTGAAAGCTACTTAATCTCATGCAGTCTCCATTCTGTAACTCACTTAAAACTATTCATGTTGAACTGATGATTCAGTTAGTTATTATAGTGTTTGATAAGGGTGTAAGCACCTTTGGACAAAATGTGATGTTTTAATGTGATTTTAAGAGAATGTGGTTTTAAGAAATGTGTAAATGTGATTTTAAGAGAAGCGGAAATCAACCATACTGTTGTATTTTGGGGGGTCATTTTCCCCTGGAAAGGACTTTTGCTGACTTTTACCCAAGCAGGACATCACACATTCATACACAAAGCTCTGTGGGTTACATTTCATGGAATAAAGGATAAAATTGCCAGTCAATTTCAACCTTTCACTAAAGAATTACCAATACCCAAGCAACATGCATTTTCCATCTATACATCATAGGATGTGCTTTTGCATACCAGAATGTGGAATATTTAGTGGGTGATCAGTGTAGCTTGCAAGCCAATATATATTAAAAGATAACTTGTGAAGCATAACAGACTATGCTAAAACATAACTAATTTCTTGCCACACGTCGATCTGGATTCACACATTCCATCTATTTTGAACCTTTTTTACACTGTGAAACTGAGACAGAACATAGTTCATTCCATGCTAGAAGCAGAGGCTCACAGCTACCACGCTTAGAGTTAGCTGTTCTTTACTAGGTTTCAGAAGGTGAAGACAGTGGTGAAACATTGATATAAGGTACAATTCTAAAGCTGTATGGGCTCAAACATCTAAATTATAAGCTCTGCTGCTGGTGCAGTTTTACAGTAACTGCGATTTTTGCTTTGTGACTCACCCTGCCTTCCCCAAGAGCTGCCTGGCCCCATCACATTGCTCTGTGTCCCCCTAATCTCAGCGTAGGGGTGATGCTACTGGTGCAGCCACTTCCTTCTACCCTCTGAAACTGCTGCACTTGCAGGGAAACGGGATGAGCAAATCGGGACGAAACCCCGCAGCAAAACGGGGGTGGCTCCTCCTGGAGCAGGTGGCTGGTATCACCAGTATCAGGGAGGGCAGAGGAGTTTCCACACCTCACACTGCTTTGGAGCCTTTACCACCTGGAGAAGTGCACAGGGAAGAGGTCTCCTCTTTCCACTAAAACTGGGTGAGCTGGAAAGCAGTGAACTTGTGAGAAGGAAAATAAAATCATATTCCCAGCCTTTCACTGGCTGAAAAAAAAAATCATTTCACTGATTACCTGCATAAAAACATTGCTGATACNGCAAATCGGAACGAAACCGATTTTCTGCAGCAAAACGGGGGTGGCTCCTCCTGGAGCAGGTGGCTGGTATCACCAGGATCAGTGAGGGGCAGAGGAGTTTCCACACCTCACACTGCTTTGGAGCCTTTACCACCTGGAGAAGTGCACAGGGAAGAGGTCTCCTCTTTCCACTAAAACTGGGTGAGCTGGAAAGCAGTGAACTTGTGAGAAGGAAAATAAAATCATATTCCCAGCCTTTCACTGGCTGAAAAAAAAAATCATTTCACTGATTACCTGCATAAAAACATTGCTGATACCATCATACCTATGGTATCTAGACAATTGCAGAGAGAGACATAGGGAGGGTGAAGATCTAATAGGATCAAAACGTAGGAAATACGGTTCTTCTGCTCCACGGGAGAGGGCACTGCCTTCCCCACAGCTTTGCTGAATTATTCATCAGTGGACTAGCAGGAAGGCAAAAGTCTGCATCTCCTGAACTTAGTGAGGAGAGACAAGGAATGAAAAACATATTTTGCAGCTTTTCTGCAGCCTTTTTTACCTTTCCCCAGGAAGAGTATAAAAGTAAGAGCTCCGCATATCAGCCTTTACACCTGCAGATTGGGAAAGAGGCCGGCTTGGACAGTGCACTGCTTAGGTGCTTCTGCTGAGCTGTGAGCACTAATGGTGTACTCAAAAAAAGCTCTCGGACACTATTAATAGTCTTTCTTTTCCCTGCCTCACAGTTCCTAATACGAGCTATATTTTATGCACCAGTCCTTTGAGAAACTGGGCTGTTTTCTGTGCTGAGTGCTTTAAACATCTGAATGGTTAACACATGGAATACTACATTGCTCTTTTAGAGACCCAGCTTTCACTGTTTCATTTTTTTCCAATAGTTGAAATATCCTTTATTTAGAAAAGTACTGCAATATCTGTGCATTTTAAACTATCCCCGTAATGTTAAAAAAGAAGCTAGTAATAATGATTCTGTAGTGACCATAAATACCTCTACTAAGGCTTGATTGCTTCACAGACCTTTGAGATAACTTTTCTCCATTGGCAGCAGTGAGGTAGATGTTGTGAAAGCAAGGTAATGCACTTTACTGCTAAGTCTATTTAAATGTTTTTCTAATTTTTAGATCTTTTCTTTTAGGATGACCAAAAATAGACTACAATGGTATATCTCTTCATATGTATCAAATGGCTTCAGCATTTAACAGATTTTTATAAACTTTGGCCTCAAGTTTAACTTCACCTGAAATAAACTATCATTAATAATAATAAAAAAAAAGAAGACATGCAAATTCTCATCTCATTCTTGTGTCATCTGGAAGAAACTAATTATTGTAGCTATTCAATATCATGACTATATCCTACCTTGAAGATATGCTTACAAAAATGGCAGAGAGATGCTAAGCCATAGATGTCGTGTACTTCTTAGGCTGTCATATCTGGCACTGGAAGTCTTACTTTCTAATTCTGTCCTAAATTTGAGCAATGACAGGTCAGGTATGGTTCCTGATGAGGCACAGAGTTTACTCTGATTACCTCAGTAATTACTTTCTAATATTATTAAACTTTTTACATGCAGTAATTTCTCTTCTGATTGATCCACCAAGCTCAAGTCAAAGGTCATCTAATTATAAAAAGTTGTAGTTCCATCTTCTTCATTTGAAAATCCACTTCTTGGTCAAGAGCTGAAGCAAAGTTCATAATCACATTTGCATCTATCTGACCATTCTAAATCACCTGGAAGCAAAATATAGCTATATAGTTTATTTGCTTATAAAATGGCAAAAAGAAATCATTTGCTCTTTACTGCAAATCTAAAGATGTTCCTGTTTTTATGTGCCTTAGTTATAAATACAAGATACTGTGAGCATATAAATGGTTTCAGTTATGCTTTAATAGTGCTTAATAAATCAAGATTGCATATTAAAGAATACATTGACATTCCAAACCTTAGCATAATATTTAATTAAGCAAACTACTTCTTTGATCTCCATATTACTGAGCTGGGTCCAATATCTGTTCTACCATGAGTGAAACCCTCACAGAGCTGACTTGTTTACTCTTACATGTACATGTGGTGGGCAAAATACATTCTAAATAAATAACAGTAGGCAAATTCAGGGGAAATTCTTCATGGAACACATTTTTGTTTTATCTCGTGTTGCTTCTTAGCTAAAGAACTTGTTGCAGATCTGCTTAAAGCCTACCAGGTAGATAGAGCCAGCAAAACCGGTGTAAGATCATTTTGGAATGCATACATTCAATCCACATGAATTACTTTCATTTAAAAATAAATGACTTTTATTCCTACACTACATTAAAAAAAAAAAAAAGTTCCTAAATGCATTATTAATATAGAGGCAGCAAAATGTAGCTACATGTAGCAATTAGCAGAAGTTATGCCTAGTTGACGTGTGCTAGATGAACTTCAGTTAACCCTGCAGGATAAGAAAGGATCTTGGTTACAAGAACGAGCAGTAGCTGAAGCATAAAAAGCTGTTAGTTGTGAGAGCCAGAGGAGCCGATTAGGAGCTGTTTTCTCTACCCAGCCCTGTGGCTGAAGGGCTCCCCTGCGCGCAGAGCCGGGGCCCGGCCCGGCCGCAGGACGGTGCAGAGCAGGGCTGGAGGCGCCGCACGCAGCAGCCCCACGTCCCCTCTGGACGGTGTCGTCCGCCGCTCGGAACAGGGCGCCCGTGGGATTCGCAGAACTGTAGGGATCTGTGATTAAAGGGTCTCGGTATCCAAGGCCATTTAGTCCCCACGCGCATTTGATCTTGAGCAGTGATCCTACGCGGGTAAATTAGATCTTTCACGGTCACCTGTTTACCTTGTTTTATTTAAGCAAGCACTAAAAATATAATTTCCTTGTTTTTAGTAATCTTTTCCAGCAACTGTAGTTAAGATGAAAATAAGCAGGTGAGACATACAAAAAAATATATTGTCTAATAGAAATATATATTAGGAGAAAGCTTCAATAGATTTTTGAACCAGTGACTGGGCAATGATAATGTATGATGTGAGGTACAAGGATTTGTAAGAAATCACTTTCTTTTCACTAACATTACCACACTAATATATTTAACATAGACATTTACATGCTTTGCATTTTAAGTGCCTCTGAAATTCAAGCACCAAGCCTGCACATTTCAGCAGCACCATCAGATGTAATGAGTTATGGTACTATCGGCATGTTGATAAGCTATAGCCCAAAGAAGAACAAGAAGGAAGTATAAAAAATATGGCCAGAGGATGGGATAAAATTATCAGCGAGTGTGTTTTCCTGTTTGGTTTTAATCTACATTTAATTAAATTCTTATCTTCTGTGTACTTATGGTCGCATTTGAATGGCGAGACTGCATTCATTATGAATGGTAAAACTTAACTCGGAGAACATTTCATGTGGCTTCTTTAAAAAAAAGGAAAAGGAAAAATACTGTCTTTATTCTTTAAACTTGGGTCTTTTTAAGGAAGGGTTAAGTTACTCTGGGTTGAAATGCTCTTCTGCACTTAACCTTTAGGTTAACTGTTTTCTAAAGTTAGTGTTTAATCAATTTTTTAAATACATAATTTGAAAATATTAATATCAAAATTTTGTTTCAATGAAGGCAGTACTGAGGGACTAGTGAAATGCACTAAAGAAATGTCTTCTTCATTCTTAAAATAGACAAGGATAGCAGAAAGTCTACATTAGTAATATAAAATGTGTGCATTAGGCGGCATACAGAATGACTTCTGGCCTTTAAAATAACCCAGTCTTTCTTTGGAATTAATAAGATAGTAAGAAAAAAAAAAAACTTAAAAATTACTTTTGAACAGTTTCGTTTGTATTATAGTTTTTTATATTTTCCAGATCACTGGACTGATCATGCAGTCTTCCTTGGGCAAAACTCCACTTCTTGTAAATAATTGTGCAATAGGGAGGATAGAATTGGGTACTTTGTTTTCCTTACTAGATTCAAAGGTATTTTGGGGGGCAGAGAACAAGATGGGAAATGACACTACCAGCACAAAAATATTACCTAGGCTAAATTATTAAAACATATAACAAAGTGAAACAAAATAGAAAGCCTTCTACACGTTCTTATCAGTCAGGACAGCAAATACTACACCATATATTTTTTTAAAACATTCCATTTAGCTATCCCTTTCCAAAAGATACTATCTTGCAATGCAAAATCATATGACACTGTGTCAGAAATATCCCTATGACTTTTATATTGCATACATTTATTTTCTTTCTTTGAAGGGCCTATCCCCAAGATGCTTTAAGGACATCTGAGAGGTACAAAGCATTCATGCAAGCCCAAGCCCTACCAAAATGAAACCTCCTCAAATTAAAAATACTCCTACAGAACTGAATACTCATTTCCCTGAGCTAACCTCAATGAAAGCCCTTGAAAATCAGCTTTGAAGTGTGGGTTGATAGTTAACAAATATGGGAGCTTCTGCAGGTAGAACATCCCAGGGTCAAAAGTCCTATGAAAATGAAAATAGCATTTGTGCCAGAGCCTAATTGTTTTCTTGCTCATTTGACTACGGATTCCGAGCTCCCCGCAAACACATTCCCCCACAAGTTTGGATTCTATCTCTTTTTACTTCTTTCCTCTCTATTTTTCAAGTATTGCACTCATGCTAATAGATAAAGGAAAGGTGGAAGGAAATAAAAAGTTTTAGAGAAATGAAAAAATCAAAAGTGTCATTTATATTTGTTCTTTAGCTAGAAAAAAAATGGACACACCTAAAAGTAATATTTCTATGTGGAGTTTCTATGTTTCTAATCCTGAAATGCCATCTTTTTTTGCCTCTCCCAGCACCTTCACTGAGACCCCTACCACCAAGTTTTAATGGAGGTTCTGGTACCAATAAATGAGTCATGTATCTTCTTTCACCACTGCTGCGGGAAAAATAGTCATCTCTTCTACTTGTATCCCACCGTGTATGAACATTACCAGAATTTGTCTGTGTTAAACTATCCACCAGCTAATTCAAAACTAAGTCATAATTTAAGCTTAAGTAAATCACTTCACTGCATCTGTCAGATGAGTTTTGAGAGACAACACAGTCCTGGGTTAATCCTTTAAACACTCAGATATGTAACTATGGCACTGAAACAAGGAAGGCAGTTGTCCTGGGTTTCCTGTTCTCACCCACATCTCAGGTAAGCTGAATCCCTCTCTCAAAATGCCTATCTCTGCACAGGGATTATAGGCAGAGTCTAGCTGACAGTGATCCCAATTTTGGTGCCTCAAGTATGTGTCTAAAATTAGGGGGAATATGGGCCATAGAGCTCAGTACAGTTGTCTTTCTGAGGAGATCACAGCACGTGTTTCTTTACTTGCTCTTCATATGGTGCTGTGCAAGGTTTTGCATGGAGATAATTAGATGGAATAGGCTGAGGGAGACATAGGAACAAAAGTTACACAGAAAATATTAGTCAGAAAAACACAATTACTACTCTTTTACTAAATAAGATTTAGTAATCATATTATTGTAGACACTTTCCTATACTTTTTATGTAACTTAGCAGGATTGTGGGATGCCATGCAAGCTCTAGGAAGTTATACTGGTAAAATCTGCTAAAAACATCAATTGCAGCACTTCATAAATCTCTTTTATTGCTATTAGCTGTGTTGGTGTAAAAATACCCACTCGTGTTGAAAAAAAAATGTATATGTAGCCAGTTAATCAATTACATAACTTTTCTAAAATTGTCTTCAGCATGATGACATTAGGCAACTGTGAACCTGTTAGCTTCCAGCTCTGCTGTCAGTGCTATGAGATGAAGGATGCCAGCAGGATGTTCCAGTAAGCTACCGCCACCTGCTCCACTTTGGAAAACCAAGTCTCTTTTTTTGGCAGTCATCAGATGTCATACCCTGTGCCCACTGGCAAGAATGATGACTTTTCACCATGGTCTCCTTCATTCAAGAAAGTCTTAAAAAGAGCTCCATTAGAGGAAATACGAGAGTTGCAAAGTGGGATTAAAGGACTCATAGAGCGATGGTGGAGGAAGATTTCCACCACCAAGTTGGAGTCAGTGAAAACTCCAGCTATCTTAGGGATATCTCATGGATGGTGGTAATCCTAGGTCTGACTGGGTCCCCTGAAAATTGCAATCCAATTCTAGGCTGAAAAGCAGTCCCCATTTTGAGGCAGTTCAGTGCCCTTGAGAGGGTTCCTGCCACCTCGCTCCAGCTGTCTTTGTGCCTCCTTACACGTAGGTATGTTAAGAGTATGGTTGGTGCCCATGACTCAACCAGATGAAGCTCAGATGAAGGGCTGGGCAGCAAACCGTTCTCCCTTGAGAGCATCCTGCACTGCACTGCACAAGTGCACAGAGGTTGCACAAAGGCAGAGAGGTGGTCCTGGAGGCAGGGAGTCAGGAACAACCATATTTCAGTGGTCTGCAGCCTGTTTTGCTGACTAGACTTCCTTCACTGGTAGGATTAATACTTTGGCTTCTTAGCCCTGAGAAGCGAGAGAAACTGAATTTGTTCAACTGAGGGAGTTATCTGTTGATTAATGAAAGTCCAGTATGATGGAATATCATCCTAATCACATTGCACACTGACCAAATAATGCTATAAATGAAGAGGAAAGAGCATTTGCTTTTTTAATAGCTACAGCAACTGGACTTTAGATTGGCAATTTTAGCAATATTATGCTAAACTAACACACATGCATCTACCATAAGCCTAATGTACTGATTTTAATAGGTAATGCTGGCATTAAACTCTGTACTATATGGGGACAGGCCTGTTCTTTGTATTTATATTTTTTTAATGTGCATGTGCATTTTCATGCACTGCATATTTACTTAACAGGGATTTTTATGGGAGTAAGAAGTACAGGTTTACACTGTGAACATTTCAGTGTATGCATAAGAGGAAAAAAAAAGGAGAGATATTATACTATTTGTACTGTTCATGAAGGAAAGCATGACTGTAACTCATGAAAAGTGAAGCAGTGAGTTATGATAAACCTGCCCTCACAGGACAGCATTGATAATAAATCAAGTGTACAAGCCTAGACACATACCACACTTCATCATTCCTTATGGAGTCTAAGACTGCAGTTTGTTTTCAAGCAGGACTTCTCTTCTATGGCAAAAATTCAGCTTTTTGTTGCATTGAAATAAAATCGCAGTACTTATTGTTCTATTTATTTGTAATTATAGCTTTGTACAGTATTATGTACAACGATTGCAAATTCATGACAGAAGTTGATGTATAGAAAAATAATCCTCACTTTGCTATTGACAAATAATAAAAAATATGTACAAAAATATGTACAAAAAGTTGGCACTTTTCGCTATTTCTGAATTTTTTCCTAACATAGATATTTTAAAATATCCAAGTCAGAACCAGTTCTGCCACATACGTAGGAGAGTTAACAAAATCAAAGAAGCAGAGTGTTCCATGAGGGTCCCATTCCTACGGCTTGTCACGTTTGCTGTCTTATTCAGCACTGTCATCATTTTAGCACCACATCTGATTATGATTCTTTCCAATAGTAATCATCAACCTGGATTCAGACTGACTAGGCTTCATGATACTCTCTTCTTCATTACCAAGAATTCATCTTGTTCACAGATCTTTATGTTTTTAATTTAAAAAGCATTAACTAACACTTTGAATGGTTTATGTGTATGCATTAAAGCACTTGAATTATTTTTGACAATTGCTAGCCTCCTTAATATCTAGAATGTAAATAAAATTTGCCTTGTTTTACTTTGAATTAATTTATCTGTCTGGGACAGATCCTGTTTTTTTTTGTTTTTCCTCCAGTTACAGTTCTCATTGACTCCAAATGTCAGTGTTTGAGTAAGGGCTGCAGGTTCAAGCAGTGGGAATGAACCATCCTCACTCTTCCTCGCGTGCATATGTAAAATGGAAGTCAGCAAGTCTTTCATATCACAAATCCTACTATACAAAAAGGCAAATCTATATATCTGTGTTCAATAACACATGTGACTGAGCTACGCTCACTGGCTTCCACTAAGCGCTGGCACACGGCGTAGCGCTGAGCGTTGCACTGTTTCTGGTTGATCAGGAGAGCCCGTCCTGTACTGATGGGTATCGGCCCTGCTCGCTGCCTGAGAAGTGTTTTCTCCTGGTGGCCTCGGCATGGTCCTAGAGAGGCCTCAGGCAGCAACTGCATTACCAGGACCTGCCTCAGTTCTGCATGGCACAGGGACTTCCCATGGCGCCAGTTCAGTGTCCCACTCCTCTTTTCAAGGGTCTCAAATGCCTGTGTGCAGGGTACATAAAAAATCCAGCTTTCAAAGTGAAGCTTTTTCTTACTTGGAAGAAAACAGATAGCAGTGAAGTATGTAGGGCAGATACCAGTCATATTAGTGAGTACGTGAGTACATTTGTGCAGTTGAGTGCTTGAGTCCTGCACTTGAGAATCACATGAAAGGGTTCTATACAGCCCCACATAAAGCAGCGTAAGGTCCTCACTCCTTCCCTCAATTTTCTGCTGAGTTTCTCAGTATGATCCAATTGTAGTTGCATGTCAGGCACTACAGCTTCTTATTTTTCACCGTGCATAGCATTATAAATGCATCCATTTTGGACATCACAGAGCATTAAATGCTTAATTTCTTCCGAATCATATGGATCACTGCAGGGGATCATTGATTAGAAAGTGCTAGGAAAACCTACCTATTGCTACAGCCAGAGAAGGATGTTGGACAGAAAAAGTAAATTAGCGAATTGTTGTGTTTTCAATCATTATGAGTTCGTTCGCTCTGCCTGTTTTCTACCCACCTCAAGAGGTGCTGACACCTCTATCTGGAAAAGCTTTGTTATGTCCATGAGGTTCAAATGCAGTAGAGATGTAGGAACCATTACAGTCTGCTGCTTCTATGCAAACTTGCATAAATAACCATTGGATCATATATGCCCATGCAAGAGCGATGCCTGACACACAGAACCAAAACTAAAACTTCAGGCAAGAAAAAAACAGATAAAAAAAAATTAACACCAAAGGACAAACAAAACAAAACAAAACAAAACAAACAGTAAAATCTGCCTTGATACACATGTTCTAAAATTAAAAGTAAAGAAATAACAGGAAGGTATAGAATTGATGTCATGCTATGGCTGCCTCTACTGTTTTCAAGACAGATAGACAGGTCCCTATATTTGGGGGAAGAAAAAGTAATTTTGCAATGATGCATTATAATGTGGGTGTATTTTTGGTCTATGAGAACGGTAGCTTTGCAACAGTGGAGCGGCAAATTAGCTGTTTTCATTTGCAGTTTAAAATAGACGGTCACACAGGGTGTAGTATGCTCTGCCTTATTGTTCTACATAAAGTACCAAATTGTGCTATTTTTAATGTATCCTCTGAATTATGATGTCATCACTCTGACAATTTGTTTAATAGCAGGGAGAGGTTTACTATTTTTGATATGAATAAATATTGTGGTAAATTTTAAATTTTATTCTAAAGCATACGGAATATATTTTATCTTAATAGGAACTGGAGCAAATTCATCCCATGGCAACATAAAATGTTCTGATTCCTCCGAAGACACCATATCTCTAAAATTTGACATTTTAAAAAGAAGAAAAGATCCCGAAATAGAGTTTGACAATATTATATCCTCAAGGTGCAGTTTTCATGATGTCACAGTCTCAACATCCAGCATTAAGCTGCTCTGCAAGGTCTCAATTTTAATTCCTTAATCAATATTATGCAACATTCAATGAAATACAAATAAAAAGATGGCAGTTTTTCATAATACTAATAAACTACTAATAAACTAAATACTAATCCCAATGGCATTAAAATTATATATCAATATGTAGGAAACTTTTTAGATAAGTCTTTGATATATTTCTCTTACTCTCAGAAAAAAAAACCCAATGGCATTAAAATAATGCCTAAGCTAAAATCCTAAAGCATTATATATAGATATATGATAGAAAAATATGCATAAGGCTGCACACACAGTTCAGATTTAACCTGCCAACACACACCACTTGAATTTGTTCTGGCATTTACTCTAATGTTTTCAGAAACCCCTGATGTAAAATCTTAGATCTCACATTTACTGGTGTAATATCCTCTATAAATTTTGTAGATACAACAAAACTACCTGTCCGTTAGCAAGGAAACCAGGCATACTT
>VWPW01022716.1:1556275-1693974 GCA_013389825.1 Crypturellus undulatus
CTTACACAGCATATGGAAGTACAAAGAAAGTTACTATGAAGATTTATGAGAAGAAATATGTTTTTAAAGTATGATGGAATGTGACACTGGCTTTGATAGAGGAATTGGATAGATTAGAGGGGACAGATATGAGAAAAAAAAAGGAGCAAAAAAGAAACAAAGTAGAAAAATGACCGAGTTGCAGACTAGTGCTCTGACAGCAAAATCTGTAGGAGAACTGGGAGAGGTGACTGAGGCAAACTGGGAAGAACTCAGCATGACTGCAGCAGGTGCTGCTTCCTGGCAGTTCAGTTTAAAAGATGCCTGTGGAAATCCACCCCGTGCTCAGGACGAGCACAAGACACAGAGAGAACCGAGAGCTGGGCTAAGAAAAAAAGCCAGCGACGATAATGTGGGCTGGACGTGGCTGATTTAAACGTCAGAGACACAAACCAGTAAACAGTTGAGTAGTCGCGGACATCCCACGCGCTGCCCAAGGATGCGATACCTCCCAGAAGGTCCTCGTGCCCTGGGCACAGCCTATCCAGCACTACCTCCGGTCTAACAGTAATATATTGACTTTTTTTCCTTTCCTTTGTATTGACTGCACTGTTTTCGGTGCTGACTTTCTAGGGTGCCCTTTAGAGATATATCATTTCTAAGACCTTTTCCCCTTTTGAGTGATAGCGTTTCAGCTCTTGGACTAGTAATATTTAACTGCTGAACCAATTAGATGTCAATCAAAGAATCTGAAAAGGATAATAAAGGGTTTAAAAATTAGTACTGTATTAGCTCCTTTACAGTAAATGTGCTCACATTTTTAAAAGATAAAATGAAAATTTGGGTAATAAGTACACTTATGATCATATATATATAAATATATATATGTTTTGTAAAAATGCAAAAGAGACATGACTAAAATTAGGAAGGAATTAAAGTACTTACTTAGTAATCCACAGTAAATTTTCTTAAAGTTCTCTCTAAAACATGAGGAAACATTAGAAGGAGAGAAGACTGGAGACCTCTAATCTACCCTGGGCCACTAATTCCTATGGTATTTTTTGTAGACTCAGCAGCAACCTACTTATCTCATCAATATTTATATTAATCTTTAATTGGTGTGTGAGGTGAGAAAGACCGAAGAGATGTATGCATGTAGTTATACCTGCAAGCATACATTTACAGATAACTAAATAAGTTTTTGTGTATGCACAGAGACAAAATATATATACATGCAGGTACACATAGACATAATCATAGAATCATAGAATCATAGAATGCCTAAGGTTGGAAGGGACCTCTAGAGATCATCTAGTCCAACCCCCCTGCACACGCAGGGCCACCTAGAGCACGTGGCACAGGGCTGCATCCAAGCGGGTCTTGAAGATCTCCAGAGAAGGAGACTCCATAATACACATATGCATATAAATATGCTTATAGAACTTTACATACATTCACACATATTCCAATAAATAAATTCCTGACATAAATTACTACGGCTATGCGCCTTTTCCAGTAGAATCTGATGGCACATATGATTCAGACCTTTTAAAGTGAAATTTACGACGGATTTCTGATTTTTTTAAAAATTACTTCATGTAAAAATTAATGAGAAATTCTAGTTTAGCTTTTAGATTGCTACAGTACACAGAAGGTGACACATATTCACTCTCCCTCTTCTGCAGACTGTGATATTGCTTGGAGACCAGCGACCAGGCTCCTAAGTACATTGATTTTTAAACCAAAGTCACTTTACAGGTAAAACCTTAGCTTGAGGCAGTGGACCTTTGCCCTCTTCACGATGTATTACAACGATATTCACAACAATCTAAAGCTGTAAAAAGCTTCAATGAGATGAAACTTCAAGTTGCTTTGAAATTAATTTTGATGGCTCTAAAGTGCCATATTAAGTTTTTATTTGACCCACAAGCAGCACAGAAAGACAGCATCACTACAGCAGGCAGCTTAAAAAAATAACAGTTGTATGCATGGTGTTAGCAGTACTCTACTCCTTCCTTTGCATCTAAACTGGACTTCACTTCTTCTGAAGGCAGTTTAGGCTTTTTTGTTTTTATTATGGGTGACAGAATCCTGCAAACTTGTGATCTATTAGCGACAGAGGGAAAGGTTGAATAATAATTTATAATTGGGATGCACGCCTTTACTCCAATCCTGTACTATTGCCTATAGTACATTGTTATGAAATATTTCATTTCTTAATTCTGCTGAATTTCTGAAATCTGGTGAATTTCTGCATATTACTGTTCTCCTGCAAGTGGACTAGGACCTGGTCCATCATGTTAGTACTTCCTGGTATTGAAATGCAGCCTGCTTCCCATGATGAGAAAGAGAATCTTATCAAAGTGTTACAGATGTTCTTCAAATGATTTAATAAATACAAGAATATCTTCTAAGTAAATGAGGCAAATATGTCATTGGAATTCTCACAGCCTCGATAATTAAAAGCAAGACCACCAGCTGACTTCTTTTATTTTCTAAAAGCACAACTTGATCTGCACAAGGAATGCAGCATTCTTCAATAATGTTTTTCCCTCATGAAGTGAAGAACCTACCTGTTGATCCTGAGGCAAATGCCAGTAGTGGTCCAATATTCATCAGAAAGTTTAATTAATTCTGCTTCCCTTTGGGCATCATACTTTCACACAGTGGGAAAAAAAGGAAAAAAAAATCCTCAACTTGTGGTCATAAATATGAGTGCAAAACTGATATATATTTAAACTGGAAGACCTGGAGTTTCACACACTTTTATTTTTATAACTGCTATCCAATTAGGACATGGGGACTGGCATGTGTCTTGATATACAACTATTGCCAATTTACTTATTCATTTAAAGAACCTAACCCTCCCTCTAGCATCCCCTTTTACTCTTGTATAGCTTAATTGTTTTTAGAGGAGCTATATACATATGTAATGAATGAAAAGTCAGCCTGTAAATCTTACCCAGTAGAATTAGAAAATGCAAACAGTGATTAACATTGCAATGTGTGGATTCACACATTACTTCCTCAGAAGAATATATTCCTTGCATAGTCTATATATAATAACGATAATAATAAAGAGTGTTCTAATGCTTATGGTATACAAGCCAATGTTTTCAGAAAACTGGGTCAATTCCCTTCTGTGCATGGTCTGTGTGATATTACCCACATCATACTCGGTCAGATTTTTGCTGACTACTCAAACATGAGCAGAGGGGAGGCTTGCATGGAAGCTTTCAATAACTGGGCTATTGAAACACTTGAAATTTAGGAACATACCTGATTTTTCAGAGTTAAAATACCCTAAAATTTCTCATCTCTATTTCCTCTGGTTTTCAGATTCTCAAAATAATATCATAATTGTATGCCCCATACTGCTCAGAGTTGTGAAGATTTGCAGATTCAGTGAGGTTGTAATGCAAAGGGTTGTATTGGAGGTCTGCACTCTGAAAGCAGCCTCTGCACTACATCAGAAAACAGGAAAGGCAAATGTAAAGTGTTGTTCCATATTGGGGAGCTTTATAGTTAAATGACATGTTCCTATATTTTAAATGTATATGGCTATTTGCTGAAAGTGCAAATTATTTCATTATGCTTTGCACGGAAAAAATGGAACTACAGGTCTACTCATGGCTGCCTTCTATTTGCAGACTCTCAGGATGTAGAATTATCTCAGTTTTCATGGATCTCTAGGATAGGGTTTCAGGGAAAATAAACATGCCTTAGTCCCATTTTGACAACTTAACATTCTTCCTTATTCACAGTTACTGAAATAGGTCATAGCCTTGCCAAATGTAGGATTCCTCATTCATAAAAATTAGCAGTTCACTTGGGCAATAATCTTTGGCCCAGAGCATCACTGAATGAGCAATTTTATCTACATCAAGCAACTGAAACCCAGGTATTCTATTAAGAGTTATAATTTCACTGTCTCCTCTGTAGCACATAGCAGGCCAATATGTAAGTATTCAGGAGCTTCTGGAAATGCATCCTCTTGTGTAAACACTAAGCCCAAAATAAATACATTAAAAAAGCAGTAGCAATGGCTGATTCAAAGCACTATTTAAAACTCATCTCTGACAAGACACCTTCTACCATCTAGCTACAGCAGTGTGGCAGGTCAGGTGCAATAGCGGTTTCCTCACCAGTTTTATGAGCTCCCTGCCGTAGCTGCCACTTGCATGGATGAAGGAAAGACCAGAAGATGCAAAGTTGGTGCCTCCTCTGCACCAACACTTAGGACAGTTTCTGTCCTTAGATTCCCTTCCTCTATTTGTACTGGAACAGCACGTAAGATTTAAGTTAATGCATTTTATATTACACCTGAGGAAGGATAGATTGTAATGGTCCAGCTGAGAAGTGGGAACTACATTGTGTGTGACTGTGCAGATCGACATTATTTAATAGACCTCCCCAAAAGAAGATAAAGAGGAGTCCATGGCACAGGTCACCTTTCTTTTCAGATAGCACAGAAACTAGAAAACTATAAAGCACAGACTTACTTGCTGACTATAGATTTGTTGGTTAGTTTCACTGTTAATAAAAACATTATGGAACTGCAGATGATTTTCCTGTTACTAGCCCATTGTAGTATTAAGGTTTTTATTTTAAAAACACTGACTAATAATGAGGTCCACTAATTTCATATACTCAGGCAGAACCAACAATTAAAACATGAAACGTTGAACAGTTTTACTTCCTTTGACGTTCAAAGGAAAATACAACTGGCTCATGGGAAAACATTTCATTTTTCCTAAATTACAGTAGCTTATTGTTGACATAAAGTATTTTGATTGTAATAACTTTTAAACTGTCATCACTAAGGCTGTAAAATATTTTTAAACAACATTCCCCGCTCCCAGAAGTACTGGCCTGTGAGTAGATATTTTGAAAGAATAAATTATGCATTTTTAAATAAACTTACTATACCTTTATTGCAAAGAATGACCACCTTATTTCATTGAGAAGATCACACATGTTCAGAACTTTCTTATGTTTGAGACTTCACTTGGAAGCTGGCAGACACACGGACAGGCCTTTTGCTCGATGGAAGCATGCTGTAACTTCCGGACCATCAAGGAAGAAAATGGTTGCAGTCACTATTAAATTCAGCTCTAATTTTAACTGAAATTCATTCCTCTCAGAAAAGACATGAAGTGCACTATGCATCTTCCCTTGCACTATTTTCTATTTTAGTGGTCTGATTTGGAGATTTGGAGGTAAGGCTGCTTCAGAGCCAGACATGTTCATAAATAGGTGCCCACTCATGTCTCAAGAGCGTTCTGGGTTTGCTCATGGGTTTGGGTTTTTTTTTTTTTTTTGGAATGGATCTAATTTCACTCCTGGAAATAGAGCTTTGATTGCCAAGTTCTTTATTGCTTTTAAAAAAATCTTATCTCTAATTTTTAATTTCATGATAGCATAACTGTTATTTAACTGTTATTTCCTCTTTTCCACTTGGGCCAAGGAAAAAGAAAACATGTATGGGGTGTATGCCTTCTTTTGAGCCAAACTCTGGAAATGAAAAACTACAGCTGCCGTGTAAATCTGCTAAGATCATGATCCTACATCAGAGGGTTCTTCAGAGTTAGGCTGTTGGGGTGCACTACTGAGCCAAGGGTGTGACCACCCACCTCGAGTCAATGATCTCTTCCATACTGTTTGTAGGATGAAGTATCATTCAGTATGGACTTTGCATAAAAGTTAAGAAGTTAGGAAATGAAATATATTAAAAGAGCACACTAATATCATAATTGTATCCCTGCATGTTTATGCATTAAGTTATGATCTTTCAATGCAATCTTTCTGTTTGTGAAACCTTAACATATCTTGCAGATTTTTCAAATACACTTTAAAAAAGTGCAATACCTATTTTTGTCTCTCATTTATTACAAATATTTTACTGTCTGTGTTGCATACCTTTATGATTCTGCGCATCCTCAGTTTACTCCAATTTCAGAAGGATCTGTGGCTTTTGGGCAATCTGCCGAACTCTAGACATGTTAACCAACTAGATACTGAAAGACTCACATAGGTAGTTTAAAGGCAGCATGGAAATTAAATACTACTATTAGATACTACTATATTTGAGAATTATATGTTACCATGTTCTCAAAGGTAATACACACACACAAGGTTAGCATGTTGCTTGTACTCGTGACTTCTGCATGTGATTCATCTTTTCATTAGCTGGAAATATTAAAATTATCTTAACAATGTTCTTTAATGGAAACACTAAAAAGAAGTAAGCCAGATATTTTGGAAATTCTCAACTCAAATCACATGAATATGCTTGCAATTCGAACTCTTGCTCAAAAATGATGGCTGATGTAAACACTTGTCTAATACCTACTTACTATCCTCAACATCACAAGAAACAGCCGAGCTCTCTTGTTCTTCCAGAGGTTCTTTGAACCACCCGTGTGGACATTTACTCGTGGATCGTAAAATCACAGCAAGTTTATGCTACAGCGGGCCTTAAATACCTGATTAATTCTAGAAATTACCAAAATAAATACAGGCTAAGTCTTTGCTCATTGAATAAGGATAAAGTAACTTCAAAATCCACAGCCACTGGTTGCCATGCAACCTGCTATAGTATTATGGTAGAAATAAGCTGTGCTTGAATTTTCAGTGCCCTCTCGCTCAGCCTTCTTGATGTTGTGATACTCTAATGCTTCTCAGCTAACTTCCATTAAGTAGTTTTTTGTGGGGTAGTATTCCAAGGTTAAAATGATTAAATAACTTTTATGGTTGATCAAATATAAGCCCTTATTATACACAGTAGGCAAAACCATACATTTTAATTACTTTGTTATCAAAGATCTAGGTATTTACATTTCATTTTTCAGTTATAATTCTGAATTTAGTTTGACCTTCATAAAAAAAGAGAAGACCCAAGATTCTTGCTGTCTTAAACATTTTTTACCATAAACAAAAAAGACATTAAGACGAGATAACAGCAGAGACCCTGCAATAAGATTTCTATGCAGCCTATATTGTATTAGAAAAATTTTCTACTGCGATATGCTGTTTTGTTTAAGCACCATGCTTTAATTCCTCAGTTTAATTTTTCATTAGTTTAATTATTTGTGAGTTGCTATTACGTTCGCCAACTAGCGGTGATGTATCAATATTTGATAATATTTGTATTTCATTAATTCAAGGTTCATATTTAGAGCTATCAACAGCATTGTTTCCTTACGAGAAGTATATTACATGTAGGAAAATAAATACGACAGTTTATATACTGGAATAAAATGCATAGTTTCAGTCACGCCACCAAAATTTGCTACTGAAAGTCATTTTCTGTAATTAAAATTCACTAATATTTATAGTGACATATGTTTAAAAATTCATGGTGAAGCAAAGTTTGTATTTTGCATTTTTGGCTTATTTAAAGAAGACAGATTTCACAGAGAGAATCCACTTAATAAGGTCTTGTCTTACATATCCATTTATTATAAAAATCTAATGTAATTCAAAATCTATCCATTAACCTCTAGAACTTGTGTAAAGACAGATTTATTAGAATAGGACAGAAATACCATTTGGATAATTTACACTATAAATATTTCAAAATAAAAATGCTATCTTTCATTTCCTGAAAAAGCAAAAATCAAAAAAAATGCCATAACATATTTATGTGGAAGGATGTTCAGACAGTTCTTTATAGGAAAGCATTTATTTTTTTTTCCAAATTTAGATTCAGTGTTGCTTGTATTTGTGATGTATTAAGTTGCACTTGTCAAGGGAAAAATAAAAACAAAACAAAAAATGAGTTTTTATAAGATGGTATTTCAACTCTTAGTTTTTTTTTTTAATTATTTTGTCCTTCCAGAGATTTACAGCTTTTCCCACAATCACTTTGTACTTTTAAATATATATTAGCTCTGAATACAGCCGTGTGTCACGCGAGCACATGGGTGCACCTTACAGAAACATTTCCTGTTCAGCATCTGCCGGTTTGTAACCAGCAGGACACGAAACGCTGAGCAGGGAGCGTGCGGCGCACGAGAGGCTGCAGCTCCGAGGAGCCTTGCAGCGGAGCCGTGCGGCCCATCCCGAGACACCGGCCGCAGCAGCGTCCCTCTGCTCCGGCTGCGGGGATGCTCGCGCAGCCGCGCACCCTCCTCCGCCTCCCGCAGCTCCGTGCGCGGCCCCCGACCCGTTTGTGCCGCGTTGTAGTCCAGCACTTGGAGGGTGCTCCGAACATCAGTGCTGTATTCTGGTTTTTATTGCTGATTTAGAAGGGGGGGAAAAGAAAAAAGAAAGGAAAGCTGACCCTCGATTTCAAAAGTCAATCTAAAACTATAGTGGCAGCCTTCTTTCTTGGGTTAACAGGAGGGGAAGGAGCTTGTCTGTTTTGCAAGGAAATCTCCGGTGACTCCTCCTGGGGGCTCGTGGGGCCTCTGGCACTAAGGGACACACCGCCTTGCCTCTGGGGACAGACAGGCACCCGGCAAGACGCTCCGGAGCAGCACGCGGCGCGGCCGGTGAGAGGCCACAGAGCTGCGCGCAGCGCGGGGAGCGCGCGATGGATGGAGCGGCCCGATGCACCGGCCGGCCCCCGCAACCAGCGATGCTAAACCGTGAAGGTGCCCTCATCCTCCCCCTCCTCCCCCTCCTCCTCCTCGCTGCCAGCTGTGGAGATATTGCCACCGAGACCCGTCCCTGCAGCCGGCCCCTAAACGCTGCCCATCAGGGCAAGGCTGCCTTGCTGTTTCTGAACGGGCACACACTGGACCTGCTGGTGAAATTACATTGTATAAAGGAAAATACAGTCCCACGCCGGCAGAGATAGAGAGCAGAAAGGAACTTAAAGGAAAAGTTTAAAGGATCTGTCATCAAAACTTTAAATAGGCCTTTCTCCAGCTGTAGCTAAATTATTGTACTTCTTGATACTGTTTGCTCCTCGTAGCAATTGAAAGCATATGTAATTTAACAGCAGGCCTCAATCCTTTAATAAGCTGTCTTTAAAATACCTTACATGGATTACCTATCTGTAAATCTGCTTCCCATGCAGAATGTGACAGCATTATGGAAATTGTGAGTTCAGTAAAGATGGCATGTACCAAAGAGAACCACATCTGCACACTGTAAGATTATACCAAACATTGGAAGTAATCTTTAGTCATTTATAATACTGCAGAATGCATAATTAAGATTAAGGGCTCTATTCTGCCCTTACTTATGTCCTACGTATCTCATAATTTTTTTCCTTTTTTTTTTTTTTTGCGTAAATTAAACGGGAAAGTAGCACGGCAAGGCTTTCTTGTTCAAATTATGCAAAGTTGGTATTCAGCACTCTAGAATTTGGTGCACATCTAAGGAAGTTTGGCAAAAAGGGAATGAGCACATATGGAACAAAATTCATATTAAAAGGGCTATCCTGTTTATGACAAAAGGTGCAACTTGCAAATAGCACATTTCCTTATTGTTAAAAAAAAAAAAAAAAGGAAAAGATATTAAAAAAACAAATAGACTCTCAGTGCAGGCACATTTCAGGAACATTAGCAGAAACACTTTAAAGAGCTGCTGTTTCTGTGAACATATCGGGATAAAAAGGAACACAAATGCCTTAAAATAATCAACAGAGAATGAGCGTGACCCTGAAAGTTTTGACAAAGAAAGGGTGGGCTAATGCTCCCCATGATGTCTGAATTTCCAAGAGGCACCTAGAGCTGTCTTAAATAATATTTATCTTCTTTCTTCTGTGATTTTCTAGTGGGAGAAGCAGCAAGAGCTTCCTCAGAGCCTGTGCTGGCAGGAGGAGGAGGAGGAGGGCACACACGGTAAGGACGCTCCTTTGGTAGAAGATGTGAGCACCACAGGCCCAGGCTTTCCTGGGATTTCCTGGCATGCCCTCAGCTCCAGGAGTCTGGAGACGGGATCTGCCGCCCACCCTTATTCACTGTCACCTCCCGCCCAGAAAATTCAGCCTTTTCCATCCGAGTACCACAATACGGGGCTGCAAGACACATAACAAACTAGACCTGAATCCAGTCTTATTCCTTTACTTTGTCAATTGGCCTTATTATTTTCAGTAGATAAATGAAATTAAATGACTATCTTACAGAAAGCCATGTGTTATATTCCCCTATCAAAATTAGGAAACATATCAGTTAGTGACACACATTCACATCCAGCTTTGGCCTTTTTCTTTTTTTCCTCTGGCAAGTCATGAAAGCCAAACAAAGGCTTTTTTTTTGTTTTAATAATTTTTACCAATGACTAAGATTCGCACACATGGTTAATGTCTGCTACTTTGGAAACGGAGGCATTTCCAGGGGCTGGCATTTGAGACGGCAGATGGGGTGGAAGGGAATTTGCCTCTGGGGTTAGGGCTCTACATCAATATCCCTTTCCTACTGCAGAACTATTTCCTCCTCCTGCCTTGGTGCACAGCAACAGCGATGCTTCCGTTTAGAGCATCTGAATCTGAGTTTTTTTCCCTTTCTCGAGCCTCAGCATTAGTGCCATATATAAACGATGGTCTTACTAATAGCAAAATACACTGTAAATATGTGTGGCACATCGGGGCCCTGGAGAGCCTCCAGTGCTAAGGGATATCTCAGCTGCCGTGGCAGCTTTCTCACATAAGGAGGACAGCTTCCTCCCCCACCACGCGACGCCGGGAACACACACTTCTCTTTAAAGGCAGAACTAGCGAAGTAACTAACATGTCGTGAGGCAAAATAAAGAATATTCCCAGCCTCGTTAAAAGCTAAACCGGGCATTTTACAGAACAATGCGCAGTCACACTCATTTCAGGAATATGGTACCAATAATAAATGTTAAATCCTCATATTAGATGTAATTTTAAAAACAGGGAAAGTGAGGAAGGAGGTGAGTATTACAGAGAATTCTGTAATATTTCTGTAATATTTCTAAAATTCCCTCTAAAACAGGCACGGATAAATTGACATATGCCCAGGACATCTCAGATGGAGACTTTACATACATTTCTGTACGTATTAGGAGCTGCTAGTCCCTCACTGCTGCAGCGGGAGTCATTCCTCCAACCTCGGAGATCCTCTTTATCAGTTAGTCTCATGCACTCTTAACAGAAAATCACAGTAACTGATTGCTTTTAAGACTAGAGCTTTTGAGTCCAGGGCTGCCAGAATACTACAAGATGTACAACAGGAACAAATGAATGGCAAAGAGACGGACTAAATGTTTTAATATGTTTCTAGCCTCCGTGACTGCATGATTAATTTCTTCTCTCTCATGCTGTTTTCAAAATGGTGGGAAAGCTTCTACCATTTCTGAGTTTAGCACTGCTGTAATTGAGATCCTGGCTCAATTTAGGGTTTTTATTGCCATAGAAAGCAGATTGATAATGATTATTATTATGAACATTTGTAAGGCAACAATTACTGCAATATTTGGCTTGGAGTAAAAGGAAGATTTTTCTCGAGTATCAAGAGTAAATGTCTGATAATCTGTGTATAATCTCACTTTTATGGAATGAAGGAAGATTTTCTCTCTCAGTAGACTGCACAAAGTATTGTAGGACCCAGATGAAGGAAAAACCTTTATAAAAGCACACCTTAAGCAGTTTCAGAGCATGGTCATGAACTGGAAGAGCTGAACATTAGCAAAGCTGTCTAAATGTGCACCACTGATTTAGCAATGGTACCTCCCACTTAAATTCCTGGTGATTTTCTGTTGCTTCTCAGTTTGAAATCTTACTTTCTGAACCCAAAGGAATTATAATTTTTATAAATCTCTTGGATTGTCCTGCCATAACAGCCTAACAGTCTTTCTGGAGAAATGAGGTTAGTAGGTCACTGCTTTCAATAGATGGTTTCTTGAGTAAGGCCTGGGCCATTGCTGGTTTGATAGGTTTTGTGGAAATGTTCTTCTTTTAGAATGATATTCACTCCTCACAGCACTACTAATGGTGCTTGCCTTTCCCCATGTTTTAAACTCAAAAGGCAAAAAAAGGCAACACACAGCTCAGTACATCTTCCCTTCAAATTCATCTGAAGCCAAAAAATGTTTATCAAAGAGGATGAAAAGGGGAAAAATGGTAGATTGGAATGCACAGAGATAACTCTTTTTATGCCTTGACAATTTTCAACTTTTTCCCTTCATTTTCTCTATAGAACTGTCATGTATTTGAGCAGTTACAGTGAAAAGTTGTCAGTGAGTGTTGGTATATTCCACAGCAATTATTTTCTAACTGTTCCCAGTACTCTTGAGTTGGCCAAATTCTAGAGGACTGTCAGCATGCTGATCAAGAACCTCCATGAAAGCTCATTTAACCTGACCTGTGTATATGAGGTCACTTTACGTATAAAAGCTACCATTCTTACAAAATTATTATTTTTGGACTGACTTGGCCATTTGTTTGAAAACAATGTATCTACCAAAGTGACTACATGATCAGTTTTTGAGCCTCTTGCTCCACATTTAACAGTTTTGTAAGAGGCATACTCTGGTAAATAATATAATTTATTAGGATAAAAATATCCTTCCTAGACTGCTAATATTTTGGTTCTGAGCAATAAAGAACAGAATAATAAGGCCCAGGGTCAGCCTTTATATCACTTCAAACACTGTTTATCTTACAGAGACTTTTTTTTTATCAGTTCTTTCCCTTTTCAAAAACATCTAGAAAATGTGGTCTATTTTTTAACCTTTAGTGCAATAGTTTCTGCCTCAAGAAATGGTTGACTACGACCTAACTTTTTTACTAGTAGACCTGTAACTAGACTTGATGGGCTGATTCAGACTTGACTATAACAAGAGAAGGAGTTCATGTTTAAATCATAAATGGAGATGAGTTGAAGTCCTGCTTTATCTATCTATAATTATTGCATTTGTCCCAAGAAGTTTGGCTGTTTTGATTTCCTGCATCTTGTTCTGAAAGAATCTTACGTCGTTACATTTGGTGCAAGTGGGTTATTGCTTTCTAATACAGATACTATTCAAGCCAGAATTGCTGCAAAATGCACACTCCCTGGCATCTCTGATATTGCAAACAACTATAAGGGGTGCTGCAGTGGTATTTATTTGATCATTTAGGTATTTGACCTTATATTCTAAATGTTAACTCTTTTGCACCCTAACTTCCTAGCACTAAGAGAAACTTGTTCCCTGCTGGACCGAATCATCTGGACTATTTTCCAACTCACCTGAAAGACACTTTTTCTAACCTTTCTTCTCATAAAGGCCTTCCAGCAATACAAGCTCTATAGTCTGTTCCTCACCCTCCCTTTCCTTGTCCCAGCCTGACTACAAATACAGAAATAGAGGTTTTTTGAAAGTCACCAAGCTCATATGACCCTATAAAGCTGTATTCATTCATTCTAGGAGCTATTTGTTTGAGACATCACTGTTCCCAAAATACAGCTGCCTGCATTAGAATTTTTTATTCTTTCATTCTTCTTTTTTTTTAAGTACTACTCTGTGAAATCATTGGTTACTATGTTGATTTTGAGTAATTTATTATCACTTGCACCACCTTCCCTTTTTCTCTTAATATTCTCAATTGATTTTTCTCCTTTGGTAAGGGGACACCAGAACTGCCTTTGAAAGAAAGTACTGTTCCTTTCTCACTAGTCTTTGCAGATATTTTTATTTTATTTTTCTCTTCCTGTTAGGAAGAGTCATATTCCATATGTATATTTTCTTGGCAGTATATATATATATATTTCCTAACTGGAAGTTCAAAGAGTGAGAGAAACTGAATTTTCTTTTCCTCCCAATAGACAAAATGCCATTGCATGAATATTTCCAGTATCGGCACAGTGAAAGGCAGATGGATGTATAAAAGAACCAGAAAAAAAATGCTAAAAAGAAAGCTACAGTGTTGAAACAATGCGACGGAGGTAGCCTCTCCATTTTATGTATTTGTCCACTAAACAGTTAAAACAGATATCAACTAATTATTCACAATAATATTTAGTTAGTTAGTTAATACGAACTGTGTGCAGTGCCATAAAAATAACAAATAAATGTGCAAGTACAAACAACACATTTCCCACTCTAAGGATTTCACAGTCTTAAATGATACACAAATAAATTGGACTGAAACATACTCAGGTTCCTAAACATGGGTAGAATTTTAAACTCTTCTTTGTAGAAGCAGAGGAAGAAAGGAATGGTGCTGTAGAATGAGAGGAGAAAAGAAGCTACAAAAAGCAACAACTAGTTTGTCTCAGAGGAGTATTCAGGACCATCCTGCTGACCTATAATCCAATTCTGTCTTTACCCCTTGTCCAGTAAAAGTACCACTGTTTATGATTTATGTTTTATGATTTGCAATTTTCCCCTTTGTCCATCCCATTCCCTTCTCTAGCTGCTTCTGCACGGCACTTCCCACTTCTAGAAAGATTTTACTGCTATTTCTCAGTTCTTCCTCTTATTCCATCTGCTCCTAGTCTTTTCAACACTGTCTCAGCAGCAGCATCTCTGATGAACACAGTGCTTCTTTCTCTTTTCTGACCTGGGAAAGATTGCATTGGGACACAGGAATCATATACTAATTAAATTGTGAACGCATCGCTCGGCCCCGTGCTAAACCTCACCTAGTCTCTCATCTCTGATGTCCAGCCACCAGTTCAAGTGCAGCATGGATAAAACAGCTCTTAATCTCCCTTCAAATCTCACTTAAAACTGCTTCTACCCTTCTACCCTTTCACAGCCTTTCCTATCCATCCACGCAGCTGAAATCCCACTTTTATGTTAATTGCAAAATCCTTACAGTACGTGTGTCTATTCCAAATGCTGCTTCCAAGAAAAGGTTTCCGGTCTGTTGCTTTGGCCATATAATGCCCTTCTTTGCACATCTGCACCGCATTCTCTTTTCTACTGTGTGAAAAGTAAAACATTTGTCTTCACCTGCAAGGAAAATTTCATCCCTCTTTCACCATGAGGTCTCCACTGACATACAGGACAAGCCTTTGACTCACTACACTTTAAAGAAACCACTTTTGTGCTCCCTGTGGCACATCCTGCATCAGATACACCTCTCCATCAGCACCAACAGAGCTACCTCTTCTTCTTTCAAACCCAAACCTCCCTTCCTCTTTCAATACGACTATAAATTTTGTTGTGGCTGGTGTGCTGAGACCAGTGCTTACCGCACTGACAAAATAATCCCTGTTTGCTTAAGTATGATGTCTGCCTGCATTCAGCTGCTCTCTGTCTTTTCTTTCCACTAGTGTTCTCATTAGAAAACCCGCATGCTAAAAGAACACCAGTATCAGCAACAAAAAAAAGATACATCATTTTGAATAACCTAATTATTTTACCTCCCCCCCCCCATGCAAATACAGATAAAATTCAGTTGAAAAGTATGGTAAAAATACAAGCATCCCACGAACAATGTATATACCATCACTAGTCTATACAATTCTGGAGATTTAGTTCTGCCTCAAATCAAAATTACAGTACAGATACAGGACTGTTACACAGATTTCCAGGAGAGTATTATGATGGTTAACAATTATATTCAACAGAGGTCTTAGAAGTGGTTTCTCATTTTTGTGGCCTACTCTATACTGTTAGCTAGACTAATTACTAAAAGGTTGTCATAAATATACTGCCTAGAATAACATTGGAAGTACTATTATAAGTATTACAGAGTGGGAGTTCCTCATCCCAACAAAATATATGCCCATTTAAACTTTCCATAAGGATTGAAACATGAATTTTTCAATTATTGTGAGTTTTAGTCCCATGAGCTCTAAAAGAACCAAACCAAAATGTGAGATTCAGACTTGGGGAATTTTTTATCTGAAGCTGAACTTTGTGTTTAGTGTCCATCTCTGATGAACAGAAAAATAGAAAGTAAATTTATTTTTGTCCTGAATTCACACACTCTATAGTTTGAATAGCTATAGTGTGAACTCTCCCTTCACAGAAAATATGCTATGAAATGCACATTGCTACTAACCTCTGCTGCAATCTTGTAGTGACAAAAGTATATTTTATGTTTTGAGTTAGATTGGATTCCAGCTTTCCAAAAGTGGAAGGAAAAAGGCAGTAATCTACTTTTCTACTCAGCTTTCAAGGTCTGATAAAAAAAGTTGCAACAGGACTGTGACTAGGCTAAAATAAACATAGATAGCAAGGCATTGTTAAAAAAAAAATCAAATATGCCTTTTGTAGGCTTGTCGGGAAAATATCACTGGTGATAAAATGTCTCCTGTGTTTGGGACGGCGGGTGCTGGAAGGCAGCACTGGAGCCGCCGCTGGTGCTCCGGACCGGGAGCGATGGCTGTGGAGCGCCTGGTGCTGTCCCGTCCCGCAACACAGAGCCCCAGGCTGGATGTGCTACTCTGGGGACCTGGCCCAAGAGTAGGAGTTTCATCTACTGGAAATGAAAATCGAGTTCACCCGGGAGCAGAGCAGGGGGCTATGGGGAGCCAGCTCTGCTCTAACTGCTGCTGGCCACCCCTGGGGAGGTCACTGTTCCCTGGGAAAGGGACCCAGGTTGCTCTGCTGTCACCGCTGCTCCTTGAAAGCCCCAACACAGGCGCAAGCTCTGATCTGATAGGCAGAAGAAGTGTGAAGGATACAGGAGCCACCTCATGAGCTCTGCAGCCGTGTGGATCCCAGGGATCGGCACAACAGCCTTCTCGGCGGGGAAACAGACTCGAGCTCTTTCAAGAGCAAAAGTACCCTTCAGAGTTCCCATTCCTCTTTGTGGGTTTTTCTCAGCTAAAGCATCGTCTTTCAACTTAAACTGGGTAAAATATAAAACTATAAAATAAAACTATAACTACAAATACCTTATTTTCATAAATTTAACTACACACAGGACAGATCAATTTTGACTTTGTGGGGGAAACAGACTCGAGCTCTTTCAAGAGCAAAAGTACCCTTCAGAGTTCCCATTCCTCTTTGTGGGTTTTTCTCAGCTAAAGCATCGTCTTTCAACTTAAACTGGGTAAAATATAAAACTATAAAATAAAACTATAACTACAAATACCTTATTTTCATAAATTTAACTACACACAGGACAGATCAATTTTGACTTTGTGTTTTTTTTTNAAAGTCCCCTGAGAGAAGGCTGTGAAAATTCAGAAAGATTGCTTTGCATCCCATCTATGGGCCAAATGCATTTCATGCCATTCTCTTCTGTCAGTGTCATTCTCTCCCTCACAGCTCTTGCCCCACTTTTAGACTGAAATGATAATGATGCCTGTTTTCACATTTTTTATTTTTGGTATACTTAAAGATAAATTTTTAATGTGGCAAGTGCTGACAATCTCTTAAAACATGTTTAACCATTCATTAAAATTCCTATCAAAGCCCAACAGGTTTTGCACCAATTAACTTTTGATATTGGACTATGTCACTTGGAAGCTAAAAATTCGTGAAACTGGACAATTGCGTGGTAGATCCAGCACCTCAGAATTGTAACTTGGAAAAGATACAAGTTGTGTTTTTAATCTGGCACTAATGCTGGAGAGACACAGATTCCCTTATACAAGAAGAGATGCTTGGGTACTATTTGTAGATCAAAGTCCACAGTCAGATTTATTCTATTTTGAGGAGCTCATATAATTTGTTTCCAGATTCAAAGAGTATATCCAAATGTCCTCCAAGGAGAGATGCAGGTACCTCCGAGTTTGGCTTTGACCCTTTGTCAGCTTTATAAGCCGCATTTTTTACTTTTGTGAGTCACCTTAGTTGAAGGGAAACCTCAGACCACTCAGATAACTAGCAGGCAAATACCCAGAAGCAAAAAGCAATGTCTTTATGTGTATTTAAAATGAATGTGCAGGTCACACACAATTGCTTCCTTTTCTGCTTTCCACTTTCCCGGCCTTACGCTGTTCCCTGCCCTCTGAAGGCGACGCACCCCTGTGCCAGCCTGCGCTCACCGACGTGCTCTCACCTCCGCAGGGAGAGCTGCATCCCCTCGCTACAGCCCGAAAAAGGACAGTGTCTAAATTGTCCTAACTAGTCCCAGCCTTCAGACATGGGATGCTTCACCTTCTCCAACTAACCCTGTCCTGCCTCCTTCCCTGGCCCGGGCCGTCCTCTTCCCAACACCCAGCAGAGCCAGTGGGATCGCCGCTCACATCCTCCAACCTTAATAGTCAGAGAGGTTTGCCGGACTCCAGGCGAGTAAGAAGCGGCAGAATTAAGGAATTAGAGAAAGCCCACGCCGCGCGAGGCGGGTGTGCTGCTTGGATCGATGGCCGGCTCGAGCGCGGCGCCGGTTCGGACGCGGGATTTGGGACGCCGCGGCTCCCCTCCGCGGACGCCTGCCACGCGGGGTTGCTATGGGCACCAGCGCGGAGGAGCCAACCACAAAAGGAGATTGCCACGGGGAATAAAGGAGAAAAACCTGGCGGATAAAAATGGATAGCTTCCAATTAAAATTACCATACTGTAATTTTGTTAGTTATCAGCGACAGGCTAAAGTATATAGCGGCTTAACTGACAAGGAAATGTCCTTTTGGGCATAATATAACGTAAGGATCTTTGACTTTTTTAGCGTGCAGTGTCCAGATGGTACTTTTTGCTTCATGTTGCGATCAGGAGGCAGAAAGGCCATTTCTGAAGCAGGGGCAGCGAAAGCCAGCGCAGAGCAGCAGCACACCAGCCTCCCTGCATGTGCTCAAATACATCGTGTCCTGGCAGGTAATCCCTACAGGAGGGTGGGCAGGGGGAGGAAGGATATTTTCTAAATCTATTCGCTGGAGACAGCAAGTCCACTTAGAGAAACAGTTTGTGGCGCTGATGGGAATCCTACCCTACCGCTGATGAATGCCTGCAAGAAGAGCAACATCTTATTTACAAGTTGTAAAGAAAAACGATCGCAGGATAATAAAATGTTCCACTAAATTCCAGCATGCTGTATTGACTTGCATAGCAAGTTTTAATATACAATAGCATGGAGTGCTATTGTATATTAAAAAGTTATGCCCTCTTCATTTTTTTTCCCGCAGTCCTTACTTTAGAGACGTGCACAATGTGCTCCCCCCGTCCTTCCACACACACGCGCTGCAAAGATAATCTCTCTTCTTCAGCGCAGCGCAAATCCTGCGGCTAACTCCCCTTGTGAACCTGAGTGATATTGACATGGGGGTGCGGAGTCAGGCAAAAAGCTAGGCATCTTCCGACGAAACACATAAACTCTACACATTCAAGAACAAAACAAAAATCTTCTAAAAGCCTGTGTGTAAGATAAGACTGCCTTGGGGGCAGCTCGAACTTGCGGTCTTGGCCATTTACGCAGGATTTTACAGAGCCATCTATTACAGCATTCAACAAAAAGAAGTACTTCAAAAAGCTTCCTTTTTTTTTCAGTTGGAAGTACAATAATTTGTAAGTCAAAATTTGGAAGTGTTCCCAGTTTTTGGCAGTAAAATGATAATACTGGGCATATCATTTTAAAGTGGAATCTCATGGAAGTTAATTCAGACGACAAGGTCACTTTTAGACATTTTTTTCCCTTATGTTTTGGACTGAAAATAATTCCCAAATCCTATTATTTGAAGCAGGGGTACTTACCATAGAAATCCCTGCCTCCCCTGATACACATGCTACCTCTGAGATAGAGTGCCTTAAAAAAAAAAAAAACCCTCACAAGAATATATACCATGAACCTCAGAATTTTTTTTTAAGCAAAAGAAAAAGTTATATACAGCAAGCAATCATATAGTGTACCTTTGTAAGACTTGGTTTTAACATTAACTTTTCAAAAGTCTTTATATAAAAATAGTTGACTTACTTGGAATAAAATAGGGGAAGCGTGCTGGACTGCTTTAATGGGTAAAATGAAGCAATAACTTGGTAAATCTGGTAAACTAAAATCAATTGTGTATAAATGTTTTCTTATTCTATCTTGTGCATAAAGCTTAGAAAGCGATGGCCCTGTAAGACTGTTATAGTGCTATAATTAAAAAATAAAATAAAATAAAATAAAACAAACCAAAACCAGCAGTGTGTTTGCAGAGAATGGGAAGCTTATGGGAAATCCTGATTAAATTACTGCCACCAAAATAGAGAGGCATGTGGGGGCTCAGAGAGATTTCAACTTATCTCTAGATAATATTAAATCAACTCGCTCAGAACTGATACGTCCATGAGGAACGTCATGGGTATATATAAAACCATAAATATCATGGAAATCTTTCTGAAGAACCTCTATTTGTATTTCCTTATTTACTTTTGGAATAGATTGGTTTGAAAGTGCAAAGCTCTAATATTAAAGTCCCAAATCCATTTATACCTACTTTTCCCTAGCACCTTTTCCTTTCTCTCACGCTCTCTCTCACACATAAAACCTGTTCACATTATATAAGCTGGCCCTGGTGATATACTATCAAAATACATGCCACATTTATCTGGAACAAAGTATAAACATTTCTGGTGTGTGTACTTAAGATTCATTTGCTTGCCAAATGGCTTTGTCTCCTTCCTCGGTTATTGTCCGGAGGAATCATTTCGATTCAAATGGATTGATTCCTCAGTCTCAGGTGCTGCTGATAATAGGATGCAGGCCAGGCTAAAAAGCACAAAGTGGTTAGAGCCCCTTTTTAAAATGCCATCGCACTGTGTGCGGACTTAGAGGCCAGATATGAGACTGAACACACACATGGGAACAGAAGAGATTTCCTGGACATCTTTGCTCAGGTCCACATGCCAGGGTCTTGCTGATTTAAAAATAAATTTGCACGCACACCTGAGAGAATGGGAATAGTAAAGATTTAAGTACACTGCTATCCTCAAATGTACGGATTTTTTTTTGGGGGGGGGAGGGATATTCCTTCTTTTTCTATAGCTCTGTTGTATTGAGTAACAAAACAAAAGCGTAAGCGAGCAAGCAAACAACAACAAAACCCTTCTTCTTTCAACTGCTCCCAGCATTTTGCCTCTCACTTACCGGAGCCTCCTTGTAGCCTCTGCTGTGTTTACTGCTGTTTGCTTTGTTTCTGTGGAAACAGTTCCGTACTTGACAGATAGAACAAAACGAAGAAAAGTGAATTCTAAAAGGCAAGAATATGGCAGACAGACTATCTAATGCCCATCTGTATACGTCGTTAAATGAGGCAGAAAAGCACCAAACTAAAAGACAGTTTTGATGATCGTTTGCTCTCTGCTGCGTGTCATTTACACATATGAATCCAGTGCATTTCAGAGATGGATATCTGGCAGTGTCCGACTAATCTACTCATCAGTTACAGGACAGACAGGCACATTTTAAACATATCAGTTCCTCTGTGAGCCGAAGTTAAACTGAAGCCATGAGAGATAGAAGACAAATACATTAAGCCAGTGCAATCCTAAAAGATGATAAAAGCTTTAAGTGATCCAGGAGAGCCCCAGAGCCTAAACTTGTGAACTTTAAAACAGTCTCTGCCGAAATGATGATGCAAAATGTCTCAGTTAAATATTTTCTACTTTTAAAAAAAATCTTATTAATATGCAAGAACACATTCAGTGCATTTAACGCAACAGTACAGATGGAAAGAATAACAACTAAAACGAATTCATTTTGATTTCTGCTTTACAAATAAGAGAAAGACTTGGTCTTCTCTGAAAGATTTATGAGGCTTCCCACCATAAAGAAGCCTGGATTACAGCTATGCTTACTTTATAAAATGAAATTCTGCCATTATAGGCAAGAGTTCATGGCTGTAATTATTTCAATGCACTTCCCAGTCAATGTGTCTTGCACAGCTGAGCCAAACCCTCTCTTACATATGCAGGTCATTTCATAAGAAGTCTAAGAGCTTCAACAACTTTGTGTGACCTTGCATTGAATAACACTGGAAAATTGATTTGGCTCTAGTAATAAAAGACCGTCTGCATTATCTGCATTCTAATTATAATTAATATAACCAGGATAACTGCTGTATTATTTACGATTAGAGCTATGGTGAGCACAGTGTAATAATAATCTGCTACATAATTTTTTATTGATCTGATGGCTTTATTGCAGAAAAAACAAAATGCTACACTGCTGTACTACTAAAATTGCCTTTCTAGACATGTCTGTTTAGAGGAAGAATGTTCATTTAACATTTCTTTTATCTCATCAAATTCCCATAGATTTTAATATCAGAGAGGGTAGGATGCTTGCTTGCATGCTTGCTTTTAACACTTTTTTTTTCCCCCTTGGCAAAAGAAAGACAAAATGGACTGATTAACACACCCATATTTTCCATTGTTCATTTCCTGGGAATCATTCATTCCTTGCAATCTTTAGTAACTGCAACACATATCACTAATAGAATTGGGTTGTACCCCAAGAATGTGTAGCTCTCTATTTCTATTTATCATTAATTAAAAAATATTCTTAAAAAGAATTCAAACATACAAAAAAAATCTTGAAATGTTAAGCCAGCACTTAGGGGTCTGAACCACAGCTAGATGATCTTACATCTATTTTTCCTAAATTCCAGTGTTAAAAATAATGTCAAATAGAGATTAAGCTCTCTTAATTTGAAGAAAAATAGGTTTAATGTGATGAGTTTTACAAAACAAAATAAATACCCAGATTTTTCCAATTAAAAAAAATCTAGTAAGAAAGTTTAAATCAGCATATGTAAAGGAAGAAGAAAGGCAAATAAGAATGAAAAATGAAAATTAAAGGATTTTGCAATTTTGACTCTAAATTCAGAACATGGAAGACAATGAAGAGAAATTTTTTCCATAAAACAATTATTAAGCTCCATACTTTCTAACGCCCAGTAAAAGTAAAATTTAATGTAAAGTTTGTTCTTTTCATAATATATTGCCACCATTATCTTTTGATCTTCATTTCATCAGAAGTGAAATGAAGAGTAACTTGGGTAGGCAAGATCACTATTAGATGTCAGAGTTAATATTTACACATATGACTTTTGAGACTTTGTTCTTAGAATGTGTTTCAAATTACATCAAGAGAATATAAGAGATTAATTATATGTAACAGAGTAAATTATATCATATATTTATAGGTAACATACATTATTACATATTATGTTATTAATAATAGGTGTACTGACATTATCATCTCTGAAAAAGATGAATTTCCACTTTCTTATTCTTTTCTTGTGTGTTTTTCATCTTTGCAGCCTGTGCTTCTGGGTGATGTTTTCATGTGTTTATAACAGCTTCCACACTTCTCCTTTATAGACTTGATTGCATTTAAGCCCTGCTGATTCCTACCCAATTATGTTATCTTAATATATTAACTTCTTGTCATTTTTGAGAAAGAAAAAAAACAATCAAACAAAATTCTTGCAGCTGCATGGATATTTAGTTCTCATTTGCACTGTTCTCAAGAGTTATCAATTTAAATTTAGCGATTTGCTATGAAAGCGCAGGCTTGAAATAACTTGAAATAACTCCCGTTAATAAATCAGATCATCCTACCAGCAGAAGGTTTCAGGAGGACATTTATTTTCCTCCCAAGTATCATCTGTGACTTCCCGAATCACATCTTCCTGCAGTCTACTCTGCACCTCTTTTTCAAAGAAGTCGTGTCCCTAACGTCTGCTGAGCTCGACCAAGCTCACCTCCTCACCTTTGCTACCCAAACTATCCCTGCACTTGAATACTGACAGGTCTACTACCTCTCACTTAGTCAAGTTCACAACTCAGCTCTGCAGAGAGGGATTCAGTTCTGCAGAGAGGGATTTGGGAGTCCTGGTTGACAACAGGGTAACCATGAGGCAGCAATGTGCCCTTGTGGCCAAGAAGGCCAATGGCATCCTGGCTGCAGGAGCAGGAGCGTTGCCAGCAGGTCGAGGGAGGGGATCCTGTCGCTCTGCTCAGCTCTGGTGAGGCCGCACCTGGAGCACTGGGTGCAGTTCTGGGCTCCCCAGTACAAGAGGGACACAGAGCTTCTAGAGGGAGTCCAGCCTAGAGCCACAAAGATGATTAAGGGACTGGAGTATCTATTGTATGAGGAAAGACTAAGCGAGTTGGGCCTGTTTAGCCTAAAGAAGACTGAGAGGAGATCTGATGAGTACGTCTAAGTACCTGAGGGGAGAATGTAGCAAGGATGGGGCCAAACTCTTCTTGGTGGTGGCCAGTGGCAGGAGAAGGGGTAATGGGTACAAACTGAAACACAGGAAATTCTATCTCCATGTGAGGAAGAACTTCTTTACCGTGAGGGTGACAGAGCCCTGGAACAGGCTGCCCAGAGAGGTTGTGGGGTCTCCTTCTCTGGAGATCTTCAAAAGTTGCGTGGATATGACCCCGTGCCACGTGCTTTAAGTGTCCCTTCTTGAGCAGTGGGGCTGGACTAGATGGTCCCTAGAGGTCCCTTCCAACCTCAACCATTCTGTAATCCTGTGATTTTCCGTTCATCTAACTCCTCAATCTCTCACAAAGCACTAAACTCAAGTCTTCCTTCCAAAGCAGCACATACAAGAGTACATAGAAGCAGTCCCTTCCTTTCTATCATCACTGCTTAAGGTGATGTCCAGACAGGCACCTTCTCTGATAAGCATGTACAAGAGAAGGCATCACACTACTCTGAATATTGCAGGTATGGATGTGACTGTCAACTCTGGCTACAAGCCATTCACATGCAAAGAATGAAAAGTGAAAATACTGTGAAATCTTTTAAAAATTATTAGGATTGAGATCCCTATCAAATTGTTGTCTGTATGTCTGTAAGAAGGCTAGAGATGCTTCTTGTATAGTGGCAGGTTTTTAGCTGCAGTCTAATCAAAGGCCAAAAAAAAACAATTAGAGGTTCTATAAAATTCTTTTTTATATATATATGAGGACTTCTTGTTTCTTTTGTGCATGAGGGCTTTTCTAAGAAAAACAAACATGCAATTATAAGGGCATTTCCATATCTGTGAGAGGAACAAAGGTTTCCAGGATGATGATACTCAGAAAATCCTTTGTTCCCTGATCTTACTCTGCTTCAGCTCTGAAATGGCAAAATTACAACTTTTTACAAATGAGATGCTGAAAAAGATCGAGGTCTATATGACGAAAGACAAGACACACTCTGCTATTTAAGCTAAATCTCAGTTCCATTAAAGTCAATTTGGATTTACTTTTACCAAGATTTGGCCACATTTGCACGGGAATGTCAACTGAGGCAGGCCATTCTCTTATGAGAATAGATGGGCTCTGGATCTTGGCAGCTGCAAATATTGCAGAGGAGTTACAGGAGTAGCTTCTTTCCTTGTATTCTAATCTACGTTCACCAGCATTTTTAGAGAAGGTAAGTACTTCCACTGTTCCATGAGAACATTCAGTATTTTTTGCTTTGTAAAGAGCGCAAGCACAATATCTTGTGCCTATTTTTCTTACAACCAAGCAAAACTGTTTTGTGCTTTCAGAATGAAAAGAAGCCAAAGTTTCAATTTTCTAGTTCGCTTTCTAGTTCGCATTCAGTGTTCGCTGACTGAAGTGAAATTTGGTTTGAAGTCTTACATATTTTTGTTAGTATGTAATACCTAAAAAAAATATATATATTTAATTATTTATGTTGATTATATTTGGTTATAGCCTATTGTAAACAGAAGTTGGGTTTCTCATAACATCCTGATTATATCTATAGTCAGTGGGCCCACTTGCAGATATCAGTGAATTCTGCAAACCCATGCAGGCGCTGAAAGTCAAGCTGGATTATTTCTGTTTCACTCAGCACCAACTACAGTGCTGCTGAAGTCCAATTTAGATCTTTTTTAATGAGAGCTGTTGAAGGCCTTCAACACCTTCAGTGGGTTTGTACCAGAAAAGAACTGCTTGGGATTTATTAAATAATTCTGATGAGGATGTATATGAGTAAAATCCAGTTAATTCTTCCTTAGCTACATTGAATTCCTCTGTACTATCAAAAATGAAATACAGTGAACACTTTCTTTTTCCAGTAAAGCTTACAGATTCAATTCCGAACACAGACAAAAAGCAGATCTATTGACCTGCTAGATGCTATCATCACAGCTGTTCTTCTGAGCAAAGCTGTATATTGAATCTGTGAGATCCCCACAAAGCCTATTTTAACCTTAAATATGTTAAAAGAAGAACACATGAATTATTTTGGTTGCAGTAGTCCCATGTAAAGTTTCGCAGTAGCTCACAGTTTATTATATTCCTAGCTATTTCTTAAATATTCCTTTCAGGCTATCCTTTTAAATGCATAAAAATAAAATTTGTGAAACATCAAAAAATTTGGATTTTTGCGAACATGGGAGAAATTCAACAAATGGAAAGACTATCAATAATAAAAATCTCTAGCTGTATTTTTAACTAGGCTGCAAAAGCTCCAATTTACAATTTAACTGAAATTAGAAACTTATATTGAGTTTAGTCCCCAGTAAATAGTGATATTTTGCTTGATTGTAGATGCAACACAAGAATAGACAAACGAGCAGATATTGAAAGAAATCTGTCTTCTAAGGATATTCTGTGAGAGCATCTGCTAATATTACACTTTCAGAATGTTTACCTCAGACAACCCCAGGTTTTAGTTTATATTCATTGTGAAAACAGTGGCTTCATTTCTTGCTAGCCAATATGAATGGAGTTTCTCCCCACACTTTGAACCTGTGTGTATAGGCAAAGGGATGCCACTGTCAGGCCACAGGGGAATATATTCTAGGTGTTGGATTGCCTTTGGGTTGGAAAGAGATATAGCACCAAATCCTTCAAATTATGTACTGCTTTAACAGGAGTTGTGGATGCAGCCCCATGCCCACCAAGCTCTTCCCCCCTCCTCACTGTTCCACCTGAAAGCTGAGCTCCAAAGGATATTACTGCCCACGATATTTACTTTCATGAAAGAACACACATTTCTGTCCTTTTCTATAGAAAAGACTGGAGTGGCTGCCAAAATAAAAATTAACGTGATGTGTCCTTGTAAAGTTAGCCTGCTGAAAAATGGTTTTGGACAAACAACTGCCACATCAAGGTAAAAACACCTATCATCTCCTTCAGTCCCTTGGGGGCTGAACTTCAAAGCCTACTTTTGGACAATATAAAATGCTAATATGATTAATAAGAGGGAATTACTTTTTTTTACACCAAACTACACAAATAAATTAAATTAAAAAAAGAAGAAGAAGAAAAAGAAGACCTATGCTAGTGCATTGCAAAGGTTGCAGTTACAAATCACAGATCCATTCATGGATGTTTCATGAGCAGGAAACAACAACAACAAAAACAAACAAACAAAACAAAACAAACAAAAGGCTAAATTTGCCAGATGAATTATTCATTGTGAATTATTTGCCCAGCCCTATGCATGTTTATAAGAAGTTTCCCAGGGACCGTGGCCGGTTCCTTGGAGAGGAGCACAGTGCAACCACCACAGATGCTGCTGCCGCTCTCCATTTGTGTCGCTGCCTGCGCTGCTGGGGTGACATCCAGCCCTCCGACAGAGTAGCTGCTTCCTGAGGCTCGCCACCGCCTTCCGAAATCCGTCCCCCGCTCCCAGCCTGGCAGTTAGGCTGCCTGCCCGTCTCTGGGTGAAGACAGGGCCTCAGGTGACCATGCAAAAGCATGAGGCTAAGCTGGAGTTTGCGCATGCCCCTCACCGTGCTCCAGGGCTACAAAGGACACATGGGCATTGCCCACCAGCACCGCTGCTTGTGTCCAGGCCCCCATGGCTGCCCTTGCTCCCAGTAGCGTCTTCTGAGGACAAGAGCTCCATTCCCCTTGGTTTGGAGAACTGCAGATGACAGAGAAACACCTGAGTGCTATCCCCAAACACAATGGACCAGTTCCTCCAGGGAGTGACTCCAGAGACAGCAGGAAAATTGCTCTGAGCCAACACTGGCACCAGCAAAACCAACCGAACAACCAACCAGGCAACCCAGTGCTCTCACATACTGAGTGACCCCTGAGACGATCTTGATCTCTGTTTTAAGACAGAACAACATCAGTACCTCTTTACAGGCAACAACTCAAATATGCAGCAATGCAGAACAGCGCACCACGGGCAGGAGCAGAAGCTTGAGTAAGAAGCAGACAGTGCTTTTAGGAACGTGAAGCATTTTTGCTTTAGCGGCGATGCAGAGCCAAAACGGAGGCGATCCGCCAGCATGCTGTCTGAGGCGTCTTTATCCTTCGGCTGCTTAAGTTCTAGCAGAAGTAACCTGAACAGGACTAGAGTCTAATACACTGCGGCTTACACAGAAGGTATTATTTTCTCTTTGACAGGGTCCAGTGCTATTTTTGCACTGTTTGATAGAGAGCCTGCATTAGGCCTCAGGGAAGGAGCAGTGATTCTTTAAGTAGGGCTTGCCTAACAGCAGCGTCCTCCCTCCTGCCACTTTATCCACCTTTGCTGATATGAGAGATGCGCGGCTCTCCTTTTCTTTCTACAAAATATGCCCTATTAGCTCTCCCTCCTGTAATGCACTAAAACACTCGCCTGTTTGCCTGGGACGCCGAACCCGAGTCTCAGCTGTTCGGCGTGTTAGTCTCTTCCTCCCCACTCCCGCGACCAGCCTCCCTGCCTCCTCAGTCACATGTGTTGTTTCTCATTTAAATGAACAGTTGGATTCTTTTATTTCTTACAAGTGCTGGATTCGCCTTATCGCCCTCATTCCTTTGGGGGTTGCCAATTGGTTTTATCCACGGATGTATCATTTCTCATGCTTCCCTTTTTTCTTACAAAGAGAAAGAACCACTTCGTCAACAAGCCTCTCTGGAGTGGAAGATTAAAAACCTAGACATCACCTACCTTGCAGCGCTACTCCCAACTGGGTTGTGTAAAACTCAATTAAACTTGTCCCCATTGAATACTGCATTACAGTACATTAAACAGAAAATTCTTCAAGCGTGATGACAAAGCTTGAAACCTTGCCTCAAAGCTGTTCCTTGTAGCTTTCTTTAACATTTTAGTCTTTATGGTGCAAGTCTCCCGTTGACACAACTTTAGTCCAGCTATGAAAAATCACAGAGCCCCACAGGGATTAAAAGAGAAAGAGGAGAAAAAAAAAGAAAAAAAAAAAAAAGGAAAAAGAAAAACCCTGTCAAAGCTGGTCTTAGCACTTTCTTTAGTGTATCTATTGAAACTATATGAAACTATATTGCCAGCAAACTAGAATCTGAGAAGTATTAAAGGGAACCAGGAACAATTTCACAATTTAGAACGTTCCCTCCATTCAGTTGCCTTTATGCATTTTCTCCTCTTCAAGAGAAAACAGGTATTCACCACTACTTTTGATTTTCAAATTTGCATAATGCCTCAAGTTTGGACTAATGTAGGGATTAGAGAAGAGTACACTGCAAAAAAATAAATAAAAATATATAAAAAAAAGGTTTCTAGTCAACAACTGGGGTCCTCTTCCCTAATCTGATTGTCAGTGATTTCTGGGGAAATATGAATTAGCATCCAGACACAGAGTTACATGGTACAAATGAAATCTCCAAAATTTGTTTCTAATATTTTCAAGTTTTAGCTTCTTTTCTCTATGACACAATGATGACAAGTTTGCCTTGCTGTTTTTTCCACCTGAATGGTGGAAAATGTCTCTCCAGTTAATCACTGGTAAACACTCAAATTCTAAATAACTCAGAGCAAGTTGTGCTTGGGATAGGAAAGTAAGTGTTTAATACTAAATCTCCTAAAGGGAGAATCACGTAAAAGAAACATAAAAAAAGAGAACACCAAAATAAACTGAGAAAAAAAATCTCACTTTTCTAATTCTAAACCAAATGCAATACAGTAATGCTGCATGACAACACCTCCACCTCCAAATATATACAACACTTCTCAAAAGCTTGGCTGACTCAGGGTTACATTTCGGCAGTTCATCAATATATTTCCAAATAATCCTTTATTGTCCTTGATTCTTTATAGCAACAGATCTAGAGAGACATGCTGAGTAGTCAAACCTTTCCTAAATAACACCACTTGAAATGTTTGCCTCTTTCCTCCTGCCTTAAAAGGACTGCACATATTATAAAGTAGTATAAAAAAATTTCCACTCAAGAAGAATCCTCCTGGATTTCAAGCATGAATGTCATGACTCAGACATTCACCATCTGTGATGCTCAAACATGAAGAGCATTAAATAAAAGTTATTCTTTCTTGTGTACAAGTTGATTTTATATGAAATATTCTCAGTAGAAAATATAAAAAGATTTTGAAGATATAATATGCACGTCATTGCTCTGCAAAGCTTGGTTATTAGTTCAGCTATACAAAGTCAGCTGCTAGGCTACCACACTTAGACTACTGTATAGACTCTGAAAAGAGAGAATGATGTATCCTATTTTCAAAAGAGAACAGAGACAAGTGTAATTAAGCAACCCCACATTATCATAGTGTTGGGGATTGCTCAATTACTTCTGACAGTTCCTTTTTATCTCCTGAACTCTAAGTCCTGCATCGCTGGTGTTTCAATTTGCCACAGAGGCCAATTGATTAACAAATATTTAGGATCTATGATGAAGGGATGTTGAGGAACTTGGAAGTCGCTGCTGATGACTTACCCTGTCTTGTGACATTTTTCCTACCTACCAAGGGCAGAGTTCAGTATCTTTTAGTGCCTAATTTGCTACAATCACATCATGCCTTGTCATACACGCTAGAAATGACTACTCAGATGGACTTCGTTCATCTGATTTTAAACACCTTTTTCTAGGCACCTGAATTTGTGTAAAGCAGGAGGTTTCAACAAAAAGATGAGTGAGGAAAATTATAGGGTGGAAACAGATTTGTTGTACTAAGTTCCTTGAGGTAGACCTTTTCCTTATTTCTGTGTCCTCCATTATGTGTCCTCTAGCTAATTTGGGAGGCTACAAATAGCTAATTCATTGCAACAGGAATCACAGTCACCAATATCTGGCAAGTCGTTATTACATAAATGTGATAGAGTTTGATAAATCTGATGTATGATTCATGGAATAAAGCTGAAATTTGATAGGATCATTTCCAAAGCAGAGAATTAGATCCAGATTTGCTGGTAGAAGCTATAGAATGTTTCCTTTCCCCAGCAGCAAACACTATTAATAATGGTGGCTGAAACCTGCCAACCACAAAAGCAAATTGACCCAACTTTCCTTCAGAGAGAAAGGAGGAAAAGAAACTCTGAGTAAGAAAGAATGCTACTTGTACTACTTGATATTAATGGTTGTCTTTTGAACTAATGTGCTCAAATCAAACATCAGCTAATCAGTTCCTATCGATTCTTTTAAGATGCTAAAGTCTCAAAGGCAGTATGATGCAGACACTCAAAATGACCCACCAAAATGGCAACCCAGAACCTAGGAATTTTCTTCAGTATCTTCAGCTTAAGGACCAACACCTAGATGTCATACAGATCAATTTAACGGCCTAAAGAATTCTCAGTTAAAATGCTCCTGCTAGGGAAGGCATTTCTAAATGTGTGCTTTTTTCCCTGACTCAGAAATTATCTCCAAATAACTATACCTTTCAGTATTTGACTGCTCAGATGTTTAGACTTTGCAATAATTAGCAACAGAGTGAAAATCCGAGTGCTAACTCCAGGATCAGGCTTAGCTTTGCTGAACATGTACATATGTTCCCAAAGAGAAGAAGGTCATACATCAGCTCATCACTTTCTTGGAATATTCTCGCTGAATATATTATCATTTTTTCTTTTTATGTGTAATTGATTTGAAATTAATTTTTCTGCTTAATGTCACCTAGGAACACTTTCATAAAGCACAGGAATGGTGTTTTGGAAGGAACATCATTTTTTGTGAGGCTGAGGATCTGTTTTTAGATATGCCAAAAAAAGTCAAGTCAATTTCCAAAGTTAATCCATTTGTTACGTTTTGTCCTAGATTATGTAACTAAGATCAAACCAAAGAAACAGAATGCAAAAATGTTGTTTCTTTAATGCATATTTCTGTAAGCTAAAATGAAGGAGAAATAAATTAGGAATTGTACTGTGCATTCTAAAGACAGAACGGTGCCATACATATGGGAGAAGGATCATCGTCTCATGGCAAGTTGGAAAACTGTCTTGTTTCACAAGGGATGGTGCAGTAGATGAAATTGAGAAATAGCATGCATGTATAAAAAAGTATTTTTCCCTGAATCACTCCAAAGCTTATGACATTTAAAGATTTAAATAGAAGGTACATGACAAGAGACGTGACTGTGTTTAAGGAGTTTAACAGAACGATGTGGAGACTCACATGTTATATAACCAAAACAACCAGCATATTTTCTTAGACAGTGTGAACAGCCCAAAGTGGCTTCCAGAAAATCCAAAAAAAAATGCTCATTTTTTAAAACCACTATTAAAATTTCAACTTTTCCCCCTAACTTGTCTAGGTAAAATCAAATCAAATACATAATGTTTTGCATCTCAAAGCAGCTTTCTTCGTAAATTGATCCTGGACCACTGGTCCACGAAAGACTCTCAGGATAGGGTTCTGAACATATAGCCAACTCTTGTTTAGCCCTAATTAATTTCTATTTTAGGAGGGAATGGAAGATAAAAGTCTTGAAGTCATACTTCAGGCTACACTTTCCACCAAAGCAAGCCACTGAAAAATATCATTGTTTGTGATTTTATACTTCATTTGCTGCAATGATAAATATAATTTAATTGAACCCTAATCATAAAACTGGCTTAGCCTTAGCAGTCTGTCAGTCTTATTTTAAATTTTCATTTAATTGTAACTTGAAAATGCATTTAAACCTCTCATAATTTAAATGCATTAAAATGCACGTGCAGCCACCATAGAAGCAAGCCTGTTCACATTTAAAAGAACGGTTTATTAATAAAAGATGCACAATGATCTCTTGATGCCATCCTTCTCATTTCCTACTGCAAAGAAGTTCCTTTTCATCTCATATTTTAAGTTCCATTGCACATCTTTTGGCAAATTTTTTGGCTGGCCAAAGACCCAGTTCACTCCTCCACACCTCAGATGTTCCAACATTTCTGAACATTTGCTTCGGCTAACCGTACCAACCGTAACACTTCATCACAGTTTCAGAGTTGAAGGTTAGGGCATATCAGTCAATTCCTGCTAACTGACTGATTCTTGGTTTTCTCCAGACTGTCTTTCATTTGTTATCATCTCCAGTAATCTGTGCATTGTCTTTACTGTTACACACCATGTATTATCTGATTACATATTTCTATTTTTTAAATAGGAAGTTAGAGCAGTTATTAAAGCTGTCTGATTAAGCCTGAGCACACACCTCTTCTAGTGTTTCTAACACAAAGAAGTTTTCAACATTCTTTCTATATTGGTTTACATACTCTAAGATGTTTTTTCCCTATACCATCTTCTAAATTCATCAAACTATTAAAAAACCTGTATTCCCCAGAAATATGTAAATACATATACATATACATATACATATACATATACATATACATATACATATACATATACATATACATAAGAAGTGCTTTATACAATGTTAGCTAGGAATTGCTCTGTCATCTAAACTCCTTTTCAAATTCATAATATTTTCCTCAAAGCTTATTAACCTGTGACAATATAATTATCAGGCTCGCTAGAGTTGCCTGTGCAGGTGCAGAGCAGGAGGAACACCCAGCCTCTGTGCAAGGGACCCCCGTGTTTTGCTCCTGGTCCTTCTTTCCTGAGCCTCTACTCTCCCTCCTCCCCATTTAACCACGCACCCCTCACGGCCTGACCCAAATGTCTGCAGGAAGTTTCCACTGGGTTAGGAAAACTGAGTTGGAGCAGTGCTGCTTGCCTCAGTTTCACAGCATCCTGCAAAGCTCGTCTCCTCGGGGCCTCTGTCTATGGCCCACAGGAAAAGGGACTAAATTGACTTTTGAATAAGCGAGAATACAGATGGGTCCCAAGGATCACTGGCGAGGTCAGGATGCATTCACATATGATCTCTCTCTGCAGCCGTTAGGTAATTTCTGTAAGGCAATGGGTGGTGGGAACAGCACTAAGGGTGGCATGTTGATCACAATTTCTTTTTAAGAAAATTTCACACCAGAGAGAACTTTTTTCAATTGTTTCCAGCTCTGAATCTACGTTCTAAGCCTAAAACACATTAGAATTTCCTCAGTGTTGCAAAAGGAGTTTTTCATTTCTTTCCACACACACATTTTTAAAGCTCTCTAATGTCAAGAAATTTCCCCAAACTCCTAATTTAACAATGAGAGCAAAAATGATCCTGGATTGCTTTTAAAACTAACACAGACTCTTAAGTATTATCAATAAGTAAATAAATTAAAGTCTGATACGTTAAATAATTTGAGAAGTTATAAACACTAGCTGTGCTATTGGTTATATACAAGAACACACCAATCACCTGAGTATCCAGAGTAGTAAGACTATGAGTTTAGTGACTCAATAACAAACCACAAACGTGCAGGTCAATTAGGTGTGGATAACTAAAGGATTGAATTTTGTCCTCTGTATGACTTCTCTGTGAGCAGCTAGAGACAAAACACACTCAAAATGATTTCAAGATTCTGTTCCTGGCAGTATTCTGCACTACATAGTCAACATCGACCTCACACTTCTCAGATTTTCCTGGAAACAAAGCACCTTGGACATGATGGGAGAGTCTTCCCTTAATTACTACCGCCAGGCTGAGTATATTCAGAGGTAAGATACGTAAAAGCCTTGATCCTGCTGTCGGTGACACACAGAACAACCAATAATGGGTGAGGAATGAACCCCTACATCTTTTTCCCTTTCATTTTTGCATGGTGCACCTGCCACCATTAGTTTGTCGTGCATCATAAATTCACAGTGTTTTTCTTCTAATAGGAATTCCTATAAAACAGGCTGCTGATATTTGCAGCCACATTTCCTTTCATATAGACCTTTTTACACTCCGCGCTGATAGAGCTGCCGTAAAGAATGACCAAGGTTTGATTTTAGGCTTCTAGGTCATGGTTTCACCTTGACAACAGCTCTTTCATTTCAAGTAGCAGCATTTGCCAGGATCCCTAAGGTGTTTTCATTTTTGTCAAAAACTGGGGAAAAAAAAACAGTATGAAAAAAATGATAAATCTTAATTCACAGGCTGCAGGACTATCTCTGTGTCTCCAGCACAAAACTTCAAATCCAATACAGGAACTGGATGTGTATTAGAAGTCTGCAGATTTAAACCTTGTCCACCATGATCAGACTGGATTTATGGAGCATCATAACTCTCCAGACACCATCCAGCAGCTTATTAATTTAATAGACTCCTGTCCATTCCATGATGTTCCTGCCCTGACAGTCTCTCAAGATAAGGCGAAAGCCTTTTGACAGGACAGAGTGCATATATATTTTCTTCTGTTTTCTCATGGATGGGGTTGTCAACAACTTGAAATGTGTGGCTCAGCAAATTTGGGGGCTTTTTTCTTTCCTTCTTCTTTGCAGGGAAGATGACAGAGGCAACACTACCAAGAGCCACAGGGGTCATGAGGCTTGTATTTTACTGTAGGCCTCAATATTTATTTGGCATAACAGACTGAAAAAATAAAAACAAGTTCATTGAAAAGAAAATAAAACACATTTAGCATCTATATCATGTCCTGAAAATAATGACAACACTTTTCCTAAAATGATATCTAAAGGACCACTTCAACTGCAATCAGCTTAGAAAAATGGGGGCAAATACACTACCAGAACAAAAAATTCTGCTTGATACTTGCATTTATTGTTTTGCAAACAGGTCTGAATGTTGAAGCTGTGATTCTTTTCACAATGCCCCAGTGAGGAATACACACTAGGTTTATTTTCCATTCCTACTATGCTTAATAATTGAGTCGATCCCTTACCATGCTTCTATACAAAAATGTATCATTCTGTGGACATCATGTAAGTATTCTGCCTGTTTCTTCCTCTTAAAATTAAGAAGAATTCAAATTTCAATTAATGAAATAAATGACAAAATTGAAGACAAGGAGAACAAACGAAAAAAAGCCCTACATATACTACCTTAATGAAAACAACCTAAAAATATCACTTGTCTGCTATTTGAATGAACAGAAGCAGTGTCATCCGGAAAAGGGAAATGCAGCCACATTTCTTGTGATCTTCCTTGTATTAGCTACAGGCTTACAATTTAGAGGGCATGTAATAATTATGTTTATGCTGTTAGATAAATACCACAGAAATTCAGCAGAGATACATAAAATCACCTTATTCTTGTAGATAATTAAGATCATCTACAAGGCCCTGGCCTCTAAACTCCCTCAGGCAGATAATCCTCCATTGGATCTACTTGCACAGGTATAAAACAAAAAGCAGGAAAGAACAGAGTTTTTGTGTTCTGCTTGGTGAGTTTCTTGAGGCTGGGATCACTCCTTCTCTCCTGGTTGAATTAAGTCCCGAACGCTGTGGCTGCTGTCAACCAGCAACAAATACCAATAGTCATGGGGGCAAAATCTTGTATTCTGGTGCAGCCAGGGAAGAAAGTAGCAAAACTGATTAGCATTTGTTTGTTTGTAATCGTTTCATTAGGCATCCTGCCTGCCCAAGGTCCTTGCAAAACCAACATGAGTGGTGCTCTCTACACTCCTGCTGGTCGTGCTTTTATGTCCACGTTGGAGACACTCTTTCAGGGACTGTAAGGGCCCATTTCCCTGCTGGCTCATGGCAGGGGATTACAGAGGGTCCCAATCAAGCTGGGAACTACTGAGGAGGATTTAGGTACTGTTGTGATTTTATTTTATGAAGGCATTACTTCTCTTGAGAAACATTTTATGATTTTCTGTGTCAGGGAGAAATAAGTGTAAAAGAAGGTCCTCCAAGGACCTTTGGGATCTATATGAGCCTCACATTCATTTTGATAACCCCCCCTCTATTTTCCATACAGAAGCACGTCACACACCAAAGGGGTCAGCACCTTGTTTAGAAACGGAGGCAGCCACAGGGACTCCCACTCCAGCAGCAGCTCCTGCAGTGCAATAGACTAACACGGGAAAGAAAATCTGAACTATATGCCCCAAGTTAACCTCTAGCCTATTAAACAATTTATTGTCAGACCCCAAACAAAATACACTCATATTCTAGCACAGCAGTGTTTAAACCCTTTCTAAGGTTCGACCAACACCTCATTAGGGGCCCTGATGTCACGTGGTTTTGGTGCAACGTGTCACTACATGCTCAAAATTGGGGGAAAAAATAAAAAGGTACTTGCAGGCTTAAAAGTCACTCTTGCGGGGGGAAAAAACAGTGTACAGGATTGCATATAACAGTTAAGAAAAGCAGTTCTCTGTAGTTAACAGAAAAAAAATCCTCTGTTGCCACAATGCCCTTTTTCTATGAAGGTAAAAAATAGACTAGATTTTATTTTAAATGTTCAATATTAATTAAAAATTACCTCCAACTCTAAGCATCCCCAGCACACGACCCTTTTGCAGCACTTGTATCTGCAAAGCTCGACGCAGGCACGAGCTAATTAAGGCACCCTGAGCACTGCTGAAGTAAGGAAGCAATTCGTTATTTACTGACTTAAACCTGCACCGAGCGGCTGCCGCGCGCACGGGGAGCACCCGGGGAGCCTGTGCCTAAAGCGCCCGGTGCCCGACTCGAGCGCTGCCCTCTCCCGCGTTCGGCCTCTCTCGCAGCTCCTGTGTACAAACTAGCTCCATGACACAGTTCCGATGTGGGCAGCTGTCATTTTAGCTAATCGCATCCCGCAAATCCACCCTCGCAGGCTCGTTCGCCGCTGTGATTGGAGAAAGGACTTTTTTGGGCAGCTTTCAAAAGCAGCATCTGCTTGAACAAGAACCCATGGCTGCGTGAGGCAGAGAATCGCTCCCCGTGATACCCCCCTGCTTTCAGGCTCACTGAAAGAAAGAGAATGAGAATTCTTGGTTCTCCCCTTAGGCAACATCCTTTCCACCTCGGATTTGGTTACAGTCTCTCAGCAGGCACCGACTGGGATTTCTCTTAGGGAGGAACGGAGCTTTTCTGCGGCACTCGGTACCACAGTTTAGTGCACGGGGGCAACCGAAGCATCCCCGAGGGGCGGCCGAGGAGCGCGCGCGGGAACGGCCCCCGCAGCCCCCCGGGACGCTCTGCGGGGCCGCGGGCGCCCCGGCCCTGCGTCCGTCCGCACCCGCCGCCTCCGCCGCCCGCTCCGGCCCTCCCGGCGCCCCCGCCAAAGTGGCCATTTTCGGTTTCCGTGAGGAAACCTTTGCTGCGGCTCCCGCCCGAACTTCCAGCTCCGCGTTCGGCAGCGCAACCCGACGGGCCCAGCCATATTTTAAGCATGTTGGTTTTCCTGCACCGAGTTATCCTGTGGTGCTCTGCAATCAATTACTGTTATACCACCATCATTAATAATTTTCTTAATGAAAATGATTCTGTTGATCTCCGTTGTATTTTAATTATCAGAGTTAAGCATAATTACACTGCAGCTCTGAGCTGGCATGTAGACTCCTTTAGGGCGCAATTTTGTTTTAACACACTGATAATGTAATTTTACATTGTGTCAGTTGTTTAGTTATTATCCAGTCGTACAATTCCGCTGTATTCCTGATAACAGATAATAACCTTAGCACCTCCTATATCCTGAAGTCATTTAAAAAGCAATATTGGAATTTCACAACTAGCTAACTTAATCGCCTTATGATTTTATAATTCCCACAGCTAAATATTTGTACAGGCACCCTGTTTTAACAATGCCACTAAACATACGGTATCCATACATTGCACAGAAATGCTTTAAATAATATCTATGAAAATGTGTGTTATATGAGCATTTTTTTTCAGTCTGTGGCACCTGCATTTTTGTACAGTTCATCTTCTGTTCAGTCTTATTGCCTTTTTTTTTTAATCCCTTATATTCCCAGTGGACAATTTACCATTAATATCCCTGTCCCTTCCTAGGTTGCTGTTGGACTGCTCTGGTGTTACAGCTTTAGCAGATCTGGTGCTGTGGTAGCACCAGATGAGTGTTGCTCAGGTACATTAAGTTGTGATGATGTACAGTTCAAGCACAAATACTGCCTTCAAAGTTATCTGGGTCGCAAATTACTGAAACTCTGTAACTCTCTTTTGAAAGAACGTATCTAGAAATTGATCTAAAGCAGAATTCACAAAATCAGTCTTAAAATTTCAGATGTTGCACCAAGGGGATCACTAACCTGAGAGCTATTAAAACAAAAAACATGTTTCTTTGTGTAATTACAAATGCAAATATTTCCTTTTTTTAAAAATGAAAAGGATAATGACACGTCATGAATGGGAAGAGCTTGTACCACAATTTGTAAAAAAAGGCTACTAATGAGCTAGCTTCCCCTTTCATAGTTTGCCTTAGTGCTGCTGAAATGTAGGTTTAAAGAATACTGATAGAAATAAGTTATTTTAGATTAAATAAAATTAATTTCAAATGTTGCATAATTATTTAGCTATTCATCCTAAATGTACTCTGATGCATAAATTGAAGTAAAAGTGAAGTGTCTTAATCTACAAATTTATATAAATCTGAATTGAGATTCCACTGTGTAAACATATCAATGCAAGTCTTTATATGTGCATCATATGTATACACACACTCTCATGTTTATTTACCCAGTGAAAATATTAGGGAGGTTTTTAACGCAGATAGGGAGTTAGCTGACCATTGCAGATTCACTTTCAGTAGGAATTACATCCCAATCTCCTCCTTCAATTCTGAAAATCTCCCTGTGATTCTTGGGTAGGCAATATAAGGGGGAGTACAGCGCCTGCAGCTTCTCGGGAGCTGGAAGTCACGATGACATTCCTGTGCTCTTGCGAAAGGGCTGGGGAAAAATTCTGTTCTCAATGGTATCACCGTAATAAGCTAAAAAGAAATATGGCATGAGCTTCCAAGTCAGAAGCTGATTGACCAGTAACACGTAGTGCTGGCCAATTCTCCAACTTATTTTCCTCTTAGAAATCTGCCAATTCGGTCCACTCATCTTATCTTGGGTATAGTGAGAAAACCAGCTCCTAGGTGACCAAATCACGTACGTATACCATTCTACACATTTTGTTCAGCTAATTGCCTTCAGAAATAACAATATATTGCTAAACAAACTAACAAAATTATACACATGCAACTGCAAAATAACATCGAATTACAACTTCATGCCAGCTGACACCATTTCATTAGAGGTAATGGCACTACAGGAGACAGAAAGCTAACACAAATCAAGGCAATGTAACCTGGAATGATGAGATACAAATTGAAGGAAGAAGCATTATTGTATTTATTTATTTTACCATCTTCTATTTGACATTGTTTTGTGATCCAAACCAATTAATCTTTCTAGTACAAAAATCCCAGCAGGGTTCAAGGCAAGTGTAGGTACTTCATGAACAACAGAGCAGAGTGCAAAGAAATGAACAGAATGTAGTGAAGATAAAGCACATCTGCAACTTATTTTCCATACTATTTTAGTGAAGCTGCAGGTATTTAATATGTATTTATCAATGATGGTTCACTTCAGTTATAATATGCGTCTACATTGTGTGGCATAGGTATCAAAAACTATCATCTTGAGTGCTATACAATTATCACACAATACTTCGTTACCAAGGACTAAAATAACAAGTATCATTACTACAACAAAAAGCAGTATATTTGAATGAAAAGAATAAAATTTTATTCCAGTCAGATTGTGCCAAATTGAAGACAGTTTTTAGTGTCTGAAAAAAAGTTCATATCTCAACAGATTCAATCGCCAGACAGCACTGACACTGTGTAATGAATTAGTCAGTGTTTGTAAAGTACTTTGAAGATGAAAAATCTTACTGGTATCTATGTGCTAAGTATTATTATAATTACAGTAAGAATATAATACTTGATATGACATCATCCTATGGGAATTTTCAGAAACTTTTGGGGGTGTGAAAGTTGTTTCTCATTACATTAGAAAGAAAGTTACAGAAAAGTTTGCCTATGAACCATATTCGATAATAAGAATAGCAAATTGCGGTTCTGCATCCATGAAGAAAAGCCTCACTGTATTATACTGAGAACACTTTGCAACTTCTTTCACTTGGGTAGCAATCAGAATGCTGCAAAGGAAGGGCAGCTCAGCCTTTTTTAGACATGAGCCAGTTCTCTAGTACTGCAGGTGTTTCAGGTTGCAAAATGAATGTGTTGGCTTTCTGTAATTATAATAGAAAGAATTTATAAGACCCTGGTGTGCAACTCATTTTTAACATGCAAATTCCCTGTTTTGAGCGTTTCAACTTTCAAAGGCTTATGGCAGTTTAAAAGCAATCCTCTTATAAGTGTATAAATTGCAATGATTATAGGAACAAGTTGTAATTGTTTCTAGTAAGTTTTTAGGAGTCTTTGATGTTATGATTAGTGTTTTGTATGTTAATATATTGATATGGGTGCTTATTTGCTTGGATGCTTGTATGCTGAAATGGTCACTAGGTTGCCTCAGCAAACAAATCTTTGATCTCAGTAGGTCTGTTTGGTTAGAAATAAAACCTAAAAGAAATTAAACAAGAACAGTGCATGTGTTCTGAAGTATTCACAAAGTGCTGAGTTTGGTGATTAAAATACTAGGAAGGAAAGTCATAGTTTTGCAACCTGATCTTCAGTGGGAATGCCAAAAACAGCTACACTAAATAGGTTATTCTTAGCACATATATTCAAGTAGCTTTTATAGCATGCATTAATGATACTATACCCACATGTACAGAGCTTTCACAGCAACTGACTAAACAGCATGGTGCATAGTCCAGGATAGTATGGACTGAACTCAGTGCCTTTGCATTTGAGCCAAAGTAGCTGTTGGATGCAGTAGCTTAGATGTAGATTGTTTGGAGCAGGGAGAGTATCTCATACTCTCAAGCTTATATTCACTTGAGCAAATCTGACAACTCGCATAAAATAGAAACAATATGCATTCCAGTAAGTCACTACATTACAGTGAAGCATCATCACATCCTCCCGCCACATAGAAACTGGAACACTCCTGGATACTGCAATATCAAAGGTAACAATCCTGAAATCTAGTTGCACTTATATGCTGTTATCAGGTGACACGAGTTTTTATTACAGTCCAATCAAGTTTGAATCCTTCTTACACACTAAAATTTCAATTAGTAATCTGCAATGCAATGTAAAATGCAAAAATGCAATCTGGTATGTCATATAAAATGTCAGAAAGAATTCACTTATTTAAAATGTATAATTACAGATCTGAGGTTCCCCAAGGGGCACTAAGTCTCAGAGAGAAGTGGATGGTATGTCTTATGTCAGCTTATTTGTAAAACATTTAATACATTATACACATCACGTTGGCTTTTTTAAAAGAGGAGAGGAGAGGAGAGGAGAGGAGAGGAGCACATGGTAGAAAAATAGGAATACAGGCATTAGCATTTTAAGACAAGGGAAAACACACTAGTCCATTTGTCTATTATGCAATAGGTATATTTCAATCCTAATACCTTGAAAAATAAAGTAAGAGAAAAATGAGCTTGTGTTTACCTTTGCTGTACACAATGCAGTTGTTTTTGTTGTCTTCTACTCCTTGCCAAGTCACATCCAGCAACCACTTGGGGCCAGCCGTCAGTACCATGGGGACTGCAGCCTTTGTCTTCTGTAGGAAGGATGATAACAAACAGATGCCATTTGCTTGCCTTGATTAAGAACTTGAATAATAATAGTAATAATCATTTTATTTGCAAACAACAAAATCTCCAAACCCATAAGCCAAGGTCTTATTCCCCTGCCTCGGGATTTTTTTTAAGAAGACATGAGCAGTAAGCTTTAGTTCGTTCATTGATTTGAATGGTAGAACTATTATCAAGGATTTTTTTCCGAATGATATTGGATCAGATCTCCAAGATTAAGCAGATCTCTGGTGGCTCTGAATTATAAAGGGAATGCAGATGACTTTCACAGCAAAGAGCCAAGTGTTTAGAAGTGAACTTTAGACACATTGTACTTATTATCAACAGGATCTCACTGTTTCCTGAAACAGACAGGAAAGAATTTAAAGAATCAGTATCCATTTCAAAGATCTGCCCTGAGTAACATTTGTATTATCATAGGAAATAGTTCTGAATGGATAATGTAATTTTTCCCCTTTTGCTAAGTGTTGATGTGTGATTTTACTATGGTTGAAATAATAATAATGCTAATGATTCACTATTCTTTGTCTCCAGAAAGACTGTAAAAGAAGTTGTATTCAACACACAGAACTAAAACATGACATCCATTGAAAAACATACAAAGAAGGAGATGCACATTTAACAAATCTCCTGTGTATATCTGGGATATATTTAAAGAAATTGGTATTTGAGGAGACAAGGTGGAGGCATCAAATCTATTTATGCTTAACTCCTACCAATCAAATGGCAAAAAAAAAGTGTGCAATCCTGACTTTGTCATTCAGTAAGTGGTACTGAAATGCCACTTAAATTTCTCTCATTCATGGTTCTTGCTCTCTATACCAAACACAAAACCACAACAGAGTACAAAGTACAATAGAAAAGTCATGAAGTAACCCCTTTTTTTTATCTGAGATATTATCCTGTCCAAGACATTCCAAGCTTTTATAAGAGAATTTGCTCTACTATTTTCTATTCCATCTCTGGTGCTGGCTCCTGCAACAGTCTATTGTGGTATTCCACATGATTAAATGAATTCAAAAATCAAAACAGAGAAAATCATACATTCGCATGGAGATTTCAGATGCTCAGGCCGTATTTGTTGCCTAAAACTGTTCTATAAATATTACATTCCCAGAATATACAATAAAAGATTTATTGAAAAAAATATTACTTAAAACATTTTATTCATATAACTACATACTATTACATATCAATATTTTGTTAAAGATGCTGGAATAAGATGTTGAACTTCACAGGACTTCATATTGTTTCCATTGTTTTTGATCTTTTTATTTCCTAATACATTTCCTAATGTATTAATTTCCTAATTGAATACAGTATTTCTTGCTTAATTTATATTTTAGATTTTTCATTTTTGTATAAATGATTAAATTGTATTTTTTCTATATGTACTCCACTATACTACATATTTATGTCTCAAAAGTGTTGGAAAACAACATATAAATTAAGAAATAATTTAGTAAAAAGAAATGTGAAAACTAATGACAATATATCTACTTAATGAATAAATATGGAAAACAAACAAATAGCATGCTTCACTTTCAGTTACTGCTTTTTGTACCGGAAGTGCAGAAATAACAGAAAATGTGATTATGTGAAGTTTTAGATTACATGAGTCATCTCTACTGTATGGGTTTGAAATCTGGGTTTAAAGCCATGTTCTCATTGGCCAGTTAACATGACTTTTTTGTTTGTTTGTTTCTAATTTGGTTATTTTCATATATAAATTATCAAGAAGCTTGATAGTATCAATTATGAAATCAGTACATATTATTTACATGTCAAATATAAAGAAAATTATGATATAAATGAGGCATGAACTGGAAAAGATCAGCATGAGATAAGAGGGAAGACAATCAAAATACCACCTCTGTCTCCTATTAAAGTCTGAACTTTTAGTTTCACATACACCAAAACGGCCTGAGACTGCATTAATTCCTACATTAAATTACAAAAGTTACTAGCCTTGGCACAATGCTAGTAACTGTGTAGGCTAAGGAACGTTCCTACCAAATGCTGAATGTCTCCAACTGCCGTTTCAGCCAAACCATTACTGTGGGTTTTGTACTCATATAAAAATATGCTCTTAGTCTCTGGTAATCCCAAGTGTAATCAACTGATAGTGAAATGCTACCCAGGCAATAGATTTCTCCAAGTATGCTATATGTGATTCAAGCACTCAAACCCTTCTCTGTTCTAAGCAGGATGCCAAGTTAAAAACAAACAAATCAAAACCAAACTAGGTGTTGAAGATGACATCAATTTAATTTCCTACAAGACCTAATTCCTATTTCTGGTTTTCTTCCTCCCAGATATCAGACATTTCTCTGTTTCCCCCCACTCTGTAAGAGGACTGTAAGGTGCATTAAGGTGGCTATAGCACACTATCTACATAGACAGGACAAACAAAATGTGAGAAGCAAAAAGCAAGGTGCAGAGATATCATGCGATTTTCTCTTGGAGATTAATTTCTCCAGTAATAAATTGAAGGCTAGTCCCATATTATTGCTCCTGATTTTGTGGAAAAAGAGGACATAAGGCTGGTGCTTCCTGTGTTTAGATGCGGAGTCTCTGCAACAGCAGGCAGGCTGAGCACCAGCAGTCATGACGTGAGTCCCTGTTGCAGCCTCCTGTTCACAGTTTTGCAGGAAATTTAAGAAACTAAATGGAAATCACTGAAGTAGCTTCCAGATCAGTAAAACTTGTAATCAGCTCAGCAGCTGTGAGTGGTTACTAGGTGGTAGAGACAGGCAGGAGGAGAAATGGGGTGTTTCTTTCCACAGCTCTGCTACTTGAGAAGCACTGGTGGACACCTCAAAAGAATCTCCCACTCTCCCATAGCTCCGCTCCCAAGCTGCATAGATATGTAAATAAACTTCTTTTAATATGAAAGCAAAACTTCAGAAGGCCCTGGCTGCTTGTGAAGCTTGGCAGCTCAACTAAGGGAGATGGGCAATGACTTCTCTTTGAAGTACCTCAGAGGCATATTATATGAGCTGTGAGATGAGTCAGCACACATGCTACGGACCACGGCAGGATTTCTTGGGGGTCTGGAGTTTTGTAAGGTTCACGTACTCACAGGAGACGTTGGCCAGTGGCAAAGGCTTGTTCCTGTTGTGGCTTATTGCACAGGAAGAACTGAAGCAAACTTGCTGATTCCAGAGAGGCCATTTCCCTAAAATGGTTAAAATGAAAAGACCCCGGTCCAAGATAACAAGAAGCTATGGTTAAATCAGTCATGCCTTTATCACCTCCAGATTAGACTACTGCAATGCGCTATACCTGAGGCTACATTTTAAATCCATTTGAAAGCTGAAGCTGGTGCAGAATGCGGCAACTCGAAAAGCAGAATATTGTGCTTTGAGCGCATTACACCAGTGCTTTCTCATCTGCACTCAGTGTCTTTGGGATTTAAGGTGCTGGTATAACCTGAGAAGTCTGGGACCTGTCTGCCTGATACCTACTTGAGAGCTGCCCAGTCCTGTGTCCTGACCACACAACCACAGCTGACATCCACCAAGGCACATGAAAAAGGGCTTTCTTGGCTTAACTGCTGGCTCTGCAAAACGTTCTTCATGAGAGCTCTTCACCTTTGGTACACCACGCCACTTGAAGCAAACTATGGTAATGCTCTGGCGCTCAGAGCGTACAAAGAAAATCATGTAATTTGGAAGATGTATTTGTTTTAATGTAACATTTAATTGGTTATTTTAAAATGTGGGAGAATTTAACTTCTTTATGTTATGGCTTTTTACAGTGTATTAGAGTATCTCTAGCCTAAAGAAAGATGCCTTCTTATTTTTTATTTAAAATTGTGTTTCAACTAATTCAGAAATGTTAGTCAATTGTCACTTGATTCATTTTTAAGATCTAAAAGAACTTTTTTTTTTCATGAAACAATACTGTAGCTGCTTAAAAATAAGAGTTCAAAAAGCAAAATTAAACTTTATTTCTCCCTCCTAAAGAACTGCTGCAAATTACTCAGATGCCTAACAGGTGATTCCATCTACAGCCCAAGTCATATCAAGAGGGATCAACTAAACTGGGTGTCTGTAACATGGGACCATTCAGCAAGAACCTCAAATTTTGGAAATGATGGCATATAACAAAACTGCAATATAGTTCACTTCTTTAAAGTAGGTAGATCAGTTTTACCTGAAATGTTACTTCTGTTAAAGTCTTCATATTCCTGCATGCCACAACCAGACAAATTTGACAAGGACAAACAGGGTCGAAATCATGATCTCTCAGGGAACAATTAGAATCAGCTAATGAGCATAAAAGAGGTCAAGCAGGCATCCACTTTTCACTAACCTTTGAAGCAACTGGACAAACAAGGGAGGTAACCCTCAATAAATATTTATATTCAGTCAAGAGGTTAATGGAGCTAAAAATAGAGAGCATGAAAATAGCCGAAAATAGTTTTGCAGTCTAGCTAAAAGGACTCAGTGCTGACAAGGTAACGTTAGATGGGCTCCTCCCCGCAAAGATCGCAAAATCTTCGAACATAAGATTTGTGTGGCCCAGCAGAAACTTGAGGAAATCCCCACACTGAAGTGAAATATGGCATGAAAGTGTTGTTTGAAACCCATGAAATTCTCATGTCAGGAAAGGGATGCTCATCACGGCTGGCTGTTTTCCAGGAAGCTGGGTCAGAGCAAGCAATAGGTACTAAGCTAATGCTCAGAAAGTCACTGTGACATGACTACACTGTCCCAGCCACAATGTTCCAAAAAGTGGTCAGGGTTATTTCAGGGTATGTACTATTGTACTGAGTATTGGACTGAAAAATCACTACTTTTCTAATTTTTTTTTCGGTCAGTAAAAGCCGCTCTAATGTCAAAGCTGCATCCAGTGGCCCTCACCAACAGAGAGGAAAGTTGCCACAGAGTGAAGATATTCAAGAGCCTTGTTTCTAATTCTCTTCTGGTTCCCCCAAACATATTTTCACTGTAAACCTTCTAGAGAAGGCTTTTCCATAAGTGATATGGAAGATTACTAGAGGTCTCCATGAACTCTATGTCCCTCAGTACAGTATTATTTTATGTGTCAATTTACAACAACACTGTACTGTACTGGAAGGAGAGCAGTAAGTATGCCCCAAGTGCTATCAGAGATGAGCCTGGGACAGTAAAACACCACTTAATACTGGTTCGTAGCAAGCCAGTGAGGTTGCTACTTCAAAATTCAATGCAAATTCAATTTGACCGTCACAGGGTTGCCATACCTGCTGATACACTGGAAAAGCAGAACCTCCCCTCTCAAGAGGAGAAGGTCACCACTTTGTATGGCAGTCAGCGTACTCAGTAAGCCAAGAGCTCACCAAAGCAGTCCCACCGGGAAGGGATCCCAAGGACTTGATCACTCCACAGTGAGCAATAGCAAATATTTGCATTAACATTGGTGCCTCGATATATTTCTTCATCATTTAATTGATTACAAATTCATTGAGCCCTAAGACACACAAATCCAACCAACCCAGTGCGTGAACAAAGACCCCTGTTTCGGACTGTCTTCCAGTTGCAGATTCCGCAGCTTCTCTGGTAACTGGCAGAAGCAAGGGAGACAAATCGCCCTTACGCTGGGCTGTAAAACCAGTGGTGGAGAAAAGGAAGAGGGTTCAGTGCAACTTCCCGGGAATCCTTACACCACCTGATGCTCAGGGCTCTCCATTCTCTCTATTTAGCACTCTAGGTTAACGCAGCATCATTGCACCTGCAGACCAGGTGGCTCTGAAAATACCTGCATCGTTCTGGGTCTACAGGGCATTGTATCTGACTGCTATTTCTTTTGGAATTCCACTTTTCTGAAGAGGGAGTCGAATCTCTTTAGCTTTTTGCATTGACAGAAGAAGGAAAGGACTGGTAATATTTGAGGAGGCTGTGACCAAACTAGAGCTTTTATATGTTTCAAACACAGAAAGGGAAAAAAAAAAAAAAAGGAAAAAAAGAAAAGGGTGGGGGAGAAAGAAAAAGAAATGTACACACAGATGGAATCCCAAAAGACAGCTGGGATTCCCTTTAACTGAGAAACCCTGCTGTTTACCCCAGGAGATCATCACTTGTCAAGTGACAAAGCTGAACATACATTTCACCATACATCCACAAACCTAAAGCAGACCAAAGAAAATATTAAATCAAAAAATACTCCCTAAGTCTACTACTACTTTCCAGTACTGTCATGACTTCAATATGATTTCAAAATCTTCATTAATATCAAATATGCCTGCCAACGAATGTCTCTAATGCAACCTAAATGCAAGACAGATTTTGAAATCTGTTCATGTTACCTAGCCAGAAAGCATTCTATTCAATCAATATAATAAATATCAATCTAATCTTAGCATAACTTAGGCACAAAGTAATCACTGTCAGAGAAAGCAACTTCAGCTTGTTCACTTTAATCTGAGGATGAGGATATTGTAAATACTGGCACCACTTTGAGATCTTCAAAAATTCTAAGTGCAAATCTCAGCACTGAATTATGAATCTTGGGCGAGCTGGAAATGTGAGATATTTTGAAGCTATATCTGCATTCAGCACAACTAGGACTGCAAAAGCTCAGCCTCCCAGTGCTGCCAATGGGTTCACCCTTGCCCATCTCAGCAGTGGTCCTGCTTGCGCGCTCTCTGTGCCCGGGACCTCCATGGCCTCCCTAAGAGCACTTTGTGGTTCATTTCCAGTTCCTGCATTTGGACACACCCATTTCAGGCAGGATCAGGATATTCAAAGCAGCCTGAGGTACTGTTAGTAGCAGTCATCCAAAATCTTAAGGTACAAAATTATCTTGAAATCCTCCAAACTTATAAAAGACAATAAATATGTACTTATTATGCTCTTTTTCTTTGGAACCTATTTTTAAAATCTCCCCCAGAACTGTTGAGGTTATAAATTTATGTTTAAAATAGTTATTCCAGATTCTGGTTCGTGCAGCTTGGACTCCTGGTCCTAGCTCAGGATCCTGGTTGAGATCTTTCTGGCTGCCCCTCACAGGCTCTGAGGCCCGTGAGACCAACTGTTAGGACCAGGAACAGGAAGGCTGCAAAACCTGTGTTTCTGAACTCTGTATTTCCTCTGCCAGTATCGCTGGCCTTTCTATTGCAGGCCTTTCCATGCTGTAAAGCCTTGGCTGCCCCTCTCTTGCCCTGTCCTTCTATCTTCCCCTTTCTTTGATGTGGAGCTTACCGGTTTGATGGAGTTCAGGTAACTCCTCTCTGACTGGGTTTTCTTGTTATACACCTGCTATTCTCTCTGTCCAAATCTTCAGAATCATTGGAAAATCAAGATACACATTGTGCATTTACCCAGTGACTAACACCAAGAAACCACACTTAGCTGATTCTGAGATTATTCAAAATATAAATAACCAGGAGATTCTGAAACTTTGCAATGCAAAGCAATGCAAAGCAAAATACCTTTGCTCTGATGTTTGTGGGTAATATGTCCACCATAATTGAGTCTTATGTTCAGGCATCTTAAACCTTTCCGTTTTACTGTAAAGTTGAATACTTTGGATAATACTGTTTTGGAGATGACATGCACCTGTACAGATGAAATCAGACTATATATAACTTATCTTTAGAAAAGATATACTGCAATGCTTCCTGCAGACTTTCACACCAAATTATCAGTGCATTTTTTCCATCTGGGTTATGCTCCTACTGTAAATTATGGTCTACATTGAGATTTCCATTGCTACAAATGAGACCATTTTGATATTTCTCAGCATTTCCAAATGAACTTGCTTCAGCATAATCCCTTTCACTTTGGCTAATCATTTTTAGTGTTAAGTAGATGAATGTTCCACTAAATATCATCTAGCTGCATTTTCGCAATCGTCTAGTTTACACTGGGTATGTTGAGAGAATAAACTCAGGGAACTGCAGTCAGTCCCAGTTAATCATTTGACCCCTGTCCTCTTCGCACAAAGATCATTTGGGACTGCGATGAGAACAGATCTCCATATTCAAATTCTCTATATTTGATCATCTAGGATAGATATCCTAGAGGATGCTTCTAGAAGGCAAAAATTGCATACAGGTAGATTCTGCTGTTCACACTGTTCAACTATACACACTTAAACCACTGACCATAAGCACTATGCTGGCTATCATTTAGCTTAGTTATACAGTGCAATTCTGCTTAATTTATGTTTTACAGTAACTTGTTTTTTTTTTTCTATTTTGTACATGTTTCAGAATGGATCATTTAAATCCTCATTTTTCGAAGTCCAGATTCTATAGATAGTATATAGCTAGCACGTAGTTGGGGAATTCATTAAAAATACAAAAACAAAAAAGACCATGAAGAAAGAGTGCTGCAAATAATCCATTAAAGAGAACTACAGATTAGTTATTAATTATTGATAATAGATTCTAGTGATTACATATTGCTCTTACTTTGCCTAGAGCTACAAATACGGCAGGTTGTATGTGTTTCTTTAGAGAAGTGAAGGTTTTGTCATGAAAGGTAAGTGAAGGTCATGTGTTATTTAATTTCACATTTTTTTTTACAAAATCAAAAAGGAGAAAGATGAGAAGTTTTCTGTATATACTATTACAATATTTTTAATATATTATCCACAGCAGGACTATTAGGATTATATTTCCAATACACACTGAGGGCTTTATGAAATAAATATTTAATACAAAAGTATTTTAGACCATGGAATAAGTATTATAATATTACTGTCTTGATGATATGCGATACAATACTTGAACTTCAGTGGAATTCACACTGAAGGTGCATGATTTCCTAGATTTAGGAAATGTAAAATATCTTCTGTTCTTTTCCTGATAATTTATAAAGATTTTAAAGCATTTTTCATAGATCTTTTTCATATGTATACTTATCAACAAAAACATAGAGTAAAGTGACAGGGTAAATCCAGTGTGCCCAAGTTTCAAATCTAGGTTAATTGCTAAAAGAGAGGGCAGTCATTTAAGGTAGAAGTACAAGTTTAACGCATAACTCCATGAGCAGAAGTCTATATGTATGACTTTGATTAATTATTTTTAGTTCAGTTAAAACATTACAGTTTATCTCATTTTAAGATTATCCTTGACATATTTAGAAATCCTAATGCAGATTTTACGGCCCACACCTATCCCTGATGGTGCTAATGGACTAGACATAATGAATCATTCTAATTTGGATGAAAGGACCACACAACATTGCGGCGGTTCTTTAGAGAATTAAGGCTCAATTCTGATCTTCCAGACTTATGAATGCGTTTTTTGGATTAGGCCGCATATCTGTGCATCTGTTGAGTCTCAAGGGGTGTATGCTCAGCTAAGTATTCTGACCTTCCAATGTACTGTATCAAATGTGTGGCCTAGGGATATGAAAGGATTTGATTACAACTGTATTTTAACACTGATTTAATATATAATTATGGGCTAAAACCTAATTCCTCCTCACATCTTTATGTAGAAAATTCCATCACTATTAAGCAGAGACCAGTGTATTTTTTACCCAGAGAATATGGTAGTTAATGGAAGAAACTGAAAGGCCCAACCTGGATAATGTAAAATCAAGGACAATCTCTTTCAAAATGGCTTTAAAATCAGCTTCTTGTCTCCATAAAAAAAGGAAATTTAAATTATACATCGTGAGTGTGCTGCAAAACTGTTACTTTTGTTACTTTATAGATGATTATTGACAGATTAGAGTAAATAAAAAAAGATTCAAAAGATCCATTAGCAATTTTCAATATTATTCTAAGATTTCTTGTTTGATGGTAATAAGGAAAGTAATTAACCTATATATACACAAAAATATTAATGGAAAATAATGTAAATAATTAGAAGTTTGGATTGATCTCTATTCGCTTGTAAGTATAGCTCTTATTTTCTTGTTTAAAAAAGGAGAGATTTTTTAAAGCAAATTTCCAGTACTCAGGAAAAACTTCCATAATATATACATACTTTTTTCATTTTAAAAGTTTTTTTATTATTATTATGAAAAAGAACATGAGAAAACATTTCTTTTTACTGAGAAAACAATGAAACATCACTACTGGCATCACATGAAAATGAGTTTGGTTAAATTTATCATATCACCCTACAGTATTCTGTTTTTCTTTCATTTTTCTTTCCATTACCACTTGTACAAAATTTTAAATAAATAACAGTCCTATAGGATAGCGGATATGAGGGGCAGAGGGATTACTGCCAAAATAATTTTAACAATTATGGGTTCTGTTTTATATCTGTTACCTTTATCACATCTTCATTATGGATTTATGATTATTACATATTTTTCTTAAAATTTCAGAAGGTTTGGGCCAAGAACATGAGCTGAACAGAGCAGTGTCTATACACTGAGTTACTTTCTTCTATTGAAGAAAATAACTAGGTCAATTCCCCCCCTCCCCTTAAAAGCAGGAGGATTTTTCTTTCCCTATTCTCACATAAAAATGAAAATGAAGTTCCCTAAAATGCCCAGTGGCAGATGAAAGGGATCCTGATTTTTCTGAAGCTTGTGTGACACAGTTGTGTAACACAGCTCTCATTTAAATTACTTCAATGTACTGATTATATGCAGTGTAACAGAGAACTACAACTATGCAAGTTTACATTAAAAAAAAAAAGAAGAAAGAAAGAAAAAAAAAAAAAAGGAAGTTTGAAAGGAATGGGTGAAGGTCCTTCACTGGGCCTGGAGATAGTGGTGAGGAGTCCAGCAGCAGGACTGGGGAACGTGGGGTTCTGGTTCCAGGAAGACTCAACAAACAGCTCAGATCAGAATCTAAAGTGCAGGAAAACAGCCTGTAGCTTCGAGATTAGCTTTCTCACACTATTCCTGAGTTAAGCCAGTACAAACATCATCATGAATGCATAATTATGATTACGCTCTACACTATGCATAATAGATCTTAAAATCTGGAAACAAAGAAGTAGTGTAGAAGAATGCTATTTTCAGGCTTTTGGTTGTGAACACAATGAAGCAGGGTATAAGGGTAGAAATACTTTATATAAGTAAATACAGTTCCAAGAAAACATGTTTCATCTGGAGAACTCATTCAGATACTTGTGAAACATTTACACATAAAAGAAGGGCTAAAAGTGTGATGGGGACCTGGCATATGATTATGGTTTGGAAATAACAAGGAGAAAAAAGTAGTCTCTCTCCCATTTTAAGATATTTTAGGGTAGTCAAAAAACTATCACTTGGTGTAAGAACAGACAAAGAAACTGGAAGTTCATCAAGATTATTTTAAGAATCTTTTTCTCAGAAGAAAAGAAGTTGACTTCTGAAATCTTTTGCACTACGAAGTTCACTAAAAACCAAGGTCCAGTTATGAGACCACTGGCTATCCACAGCCCGATACGAGACTGAAATGAGGGTACTGATAAACCTTTTTTTTTTAATAAAGCCATAAAATGGAGCTTTAATTGATTAAAAAATATTTTGATGATGACGGATATTTCTTACTTCCAGGTGAACTGATGATTCCATTCTGCAGTCCACAAATACAGGCCATCAGCGTCACCAGCAGACCGGTGAGGGCACCTTAGGAGAGCAGCAGCCCAGCTCCATTCCAGCCAAGGGTCCCCCCAGGAGCTATCGAGCCTCTGCTCAGGATCACCAGGCCAAGTAAAGGTCTAATTTTCAAAAGTAGGGAGCATTCAATAAAAGGAAAAGCCATAGCTCTGTGCCTCATTCATAAAAATCAGGCTAATTTTCTCTTATGAAAGGCAAGCCTGAAGTAGGTAAGAAGATTCATGGCGGGTACCTCCACACTATGGCCTGAACTTAAATCACCAGAAACCCCCTTGCTGGCTCACACCAGTGTTACAAATAATGATTTTTAATTCAAAAAGATCATTTTTCCCGGATAACTTTTGTCACTTGAACATCGTGGTCTGCGTCAGGGCTACAAAGACCGGACGGCTCTAAAGTGGCGAAAGTTTTTGAAACTGGACAATTTGGAGAAGCAGAAAGGCGCTGGGGGCCCACGAGCGCGCGGTGCGCAGCATGCGCGAGGCAGCGGCACTGGAAGTTCGAGAGAAACTTGATTTACAGCTGCATCCTGCAGGCAGGAAGCGCAGCCGAGGAGCATGGAGGACGCTGGACACAGAGTGACACGCGGCAGGGCCGTGGCGGGAGATGGCAGTTTCCCTCCGTATTATAAAAATGCATCTTATTCTGTTTTTAATCAACGAACCTTATCCGGCAATCAAGGCAGATATATAATAAGCTGAGCTACTCTGTAAATCTAAACATTCCCCACAAATAGAAAAGATACAGCCTGAGCTCCCTGATTGTTACTACGGCAACTATCTAAAATGAAAATCTTGTTAACCCTTCGCATGCTGCAGCCGCCCGTGCACCAGCACAAGCTGACTTCTGTGCACTTATCTTCCCTTTTCTTTCCCCCCTCAAGAAATTCATAATTGTACGGCTCCGCAGTAGTTATGCTCCGGTTATCCTGTTGGAGACCGAAAGGACTGTGATAGGTGGTAGTTTCGTATGCACAGCTGAGTTTTGTTACAGGCTCATTACTGGGATTATACTTCAAAAAGCAACTAATAAAGCACAAGGCAAAAATCCCTCGATCGCTTCACAAGGCCTGTGATTTTGATGAAAGCCCTGACAACAGGAATGGGAGGCTTTCTAGCAAACACAGCGGCTTTTTTTCCTTCAGCTGCAAAGTGTTTTGCCTGTAAATATTGTGCATTTGTCAGAGGAATTATTCTCTTCAGGACATTATAAACTGGCTACTTTTAAAACACTTTTTTACAGATTCTGTTAGTTAAGCAGTAACAGAACAGAGATTTTAACTAACCCATACAGAAACCACCCTGCTTGGGAAATTAATGGTCTTGAAACTTCCCTCAAATGCAAGAAAATTCAGACAAATGAGAAAAGGGACTTTGTAATGGAGGGCACCGAAGAGTAGCAGGTGATTTTACAATCAAATTTACCCATGTAACTACCTAAATATTCCAGATATTTTCATCATGACATCTCTGCGGTAGTGTCATGACTAAGAGAATTTTCTCTGCAATTGTCAGACTTTCACAGATTTTGGCTAAAAAAAGCTGAAGCCATGGAAATGCTTCAGTATTTAAAGTGAAGGAAGCCAGACTTGGCCTATGGATATCAATTCTACTGACTCCGTTACCTCGTGCCTGCCATGTAATTAAGAGAGATCCTTCGGTATTTGCCAGATTTAAACTCTTTCATTCCCAAGTATGTCATTTGAGACATTTATATGCACATACATATATATATATATAACTTGATTCTTACTGAACTCGAAATACTCAGCGAATATTTTAGTATTCAGTTTGATAAATTCATCATCATAGATAAAAAACGCCATTATTTGGACATTTTGCAAAAATTGACATATAAATGTAATGACCTAATTAATAAATAACATGTTTTGCTTTAAAAAAAGAAAAAATTCCAGGTAACAGAGGCCCTACAACTGCAAGACAATGAAGTAGTGTGTAACTTATCTTAAAATCCTCTTGAAAAGGTGTCAGCATTAAATTTACAATTAACTTTATTAAACTAAAGAAATAATCTACAATTAAAATCAATAACCAAACTGAGCATCTTAAAATAGGCAAAATATCAATATTACAATGCTATTTTTAAAAGTGAGTTTTTAAAGTTTGCTTGAAATTATTTAAAACACTGTGAAATTAAATGATGTAAAAAAGAAAGTGGATTATTTGTTACAAGTGCAAATGCCAGTGTCTGAGAGAAATTATTTTCATTTACTTAAAATGAACCTGTCTCTTCAAGTGAACAGTATAGTTTTTTGTTGTCCTTATTCTTAATAAACAGGTATGTTTCAGTAACAGGTATGTTTCAGCAAAGCTCACAAACTTTGCTCACACAGCACACACACTGAAGGACAGGCTACCAATACCAGGCACAAAATACACCTCTGACTTGATCCAGAATTTCTTAAAAACTGATGCAATGACTCCAGCTAGCTTGGGCTTTTTGGAACAGGATCAGTGAAGTTCATAACACATTTATGGTTGGTGCTGGGTACATATATATAAGAAAATATTCACAAGGAGAATGATTTGAATGAGTTCCTCTGACTCAGAATACCTTCCAAATATATTTTTCCAACTTCTGAAATACTCCCCTTGTTTCTGTAAATAATTTGCCAAACAGCATTCTCATTAGCTTACATTTTAATCCAAAATCTGTCTTTTTTGTATCATCAAATGCACTACATATTTTAGTGTTAAATTTCATATTTAATAATACTATGATCATTAGATCTGTCCTAGAGGCTTTCCAAACATCAAGCTTATTTATCAGTGTTGGCTTATTTCCCAGGAATATGTCCAAAATAATCTAGAAATGTATTGGCTAGTCAATGTACTACATGTATAAGCAATTCTTCACTATCTCTAGGAATGTGCAGCAGTCCTAGTTTTCCACTGTTTTATTCCAAATAATATATTTTAAAACTAATGCTGTCATTGACAAATATTTTAGTTTTCTTTTTCTTGAACTTTTAGTCATTCCTCTCACCTTACCTTATTAGTCTGTCCTCCCCCAGCAGTGGGGGGGGGGGTAAGTGTCCTTACCTTAAAATGTCCTGTTTGCCTTTCTTACCAACTGATTTGACTGTAATATAGTTATATAAACATATATATGCATATATCTACAAGGTAGATGATATGGATTCTAAGACTTCTAAATATATTAGAGTTACATGCAATTATTTTGCAAGGAAAAGATTCTTCTTATATGATGCATGTGTCCACGTCAATTACAAGGACTTGTCTTTTGGGGGACAAAGCATAGTCAGATGGTAGCCTTTTCAAAGACCCTTTAGAGACCTGAGGGAACTCTGGCAGCAGAGACACCCACCCCTTCTGTAGGCACCTCCCTGAGCAAACAGAAAGAGCCAAGGGGCTCCTAGCAGGTAACAAGATTTCTCCAAAAAATCCAAAAAGAGAGAAGGGTATCAAGACCTGCACACAGGATTTGTAATGGTGAGGCCATCCCTGGGGGCAGATTTTGTCCTAGAACTATAAACTGCTGACAAAAGCTCGGGAAACCAGCACACAGAAATCGCCATCTGACTGCAGATCTGTCCATTTCTTCAGCCTTAATCTAAAATGTTTTCTAAATCCTAACAGCCAAAACCTATGGCAAAGCTATAAGAGCCAAACCTAAAACTGGAAATCATAACCTTAGAAATGAATTAAACCAGATTCGTGTTTAAAAGCCGTAGTTGTTGATGTTTTCGTATATAATCACTTTGCAGTCTCTTACTGGTGCCTAATGGCAGAGAATAATCATAGGGAAGGTGTACTGCTGGAATCTATAGGCAGCTCAAAGAAACTCTATAGAAATATACCAAATTCAGTAATGAAAAAAAAAATCTTTTCAATTTTGGTAAGTTATTAAGAACAAAACATTTTACAAAAATATGTCTTGATTTGGGGGAGAAAAAAAGATCCCCCAAATGTTCCTTGTTCTTTAGGATAATAATGATAATAAAATAGAGAAGGCTGCCAAATGTTCCAAATTATAGCTAAACGTGCTACTAGCTTTTAATTGTTTTCTTTAAACTCAGCACTGGCTTAAAGTGTGCAACATAAAATATTCAGTGTAATTTCATGCAAATGCCAGGTTCAAGACTAACAATTAACAAAGGCAATCAAATCTGTCCAGGCATATCTGCTCAGTTATGCACACTCATCTTTAGTTCCATAATAGACAAGCAAATAGACAGGGGGTCATATTTTACTCTCAGAAAAACAGACACTATTCCCATTGACGTCAAAAGGAATTGCACCTGTGGTTCAGATAACAGAATTTAACTCAATCTTTGTAGGTCATCCTTTCAGTGTGCTTTCTACATTGTCCAAGATTTTATGATATTATTAATTTCATTTTGCATTTTAAAGAAATTTATTATGCTTTTTTTTTTTCCTCCCTGCAGTCTCTGGAAGAGTTTATTGCAGCATTGATATATGATTATATATACCTATATAAGATTATATACATATGTAAAAGGAATTTAAAGGGGTTTTACCTGTTATTTTATATATTCACATATGCATATATATATATATATACACACATCATGAAGATACATAGTTCACACAAATCTCATGTATATATATATATATATATATACACATTGTCAAGATTCATAGTTCACACAAATGTCATGCCCAAACAGTAAAGAACTCTATGCTTTACATTTCTTCCTTCCTGAAAGAGATTTCCAGGTCAAATGACACTGGCCTGCGTAATAATCTAACGGAAGAAAACTTAGATGGACGCAAACTTGCTCCCACTGAAATTAGTTAAGCATTTACTGTTTTTCCCCTTCCATAACTCTCCAATATTTTTGTGTAACAAACATATGAATGGATTGTCATCGGTGGAAAATGGGAAGAACCGTGAAAAAGACACATCAATGATAATGAAGACAGTAAAAGCTCAGATACTAAAACGACAGCTTTAGAAACATAATTAACTCAAGGAGGGATGCCAAAAGCATGTAAATAAACCCAGTGGCACACGGTCAACTCTGGGAACCGGCTTCCGAGCAGTTTTATATCTGTGCGGCCTGAAAAGGCCCCTGGCCCCTTCTGCAGGTGCTCCCCGCAGCCAGGCTCACGCACGGGCTCTCCTCTGCGGCTCCCTCCAGGACGAATGATCACGGACCCACAGGCTACGCACAGGGAACCAGCACGTCCTTCAAAGGTATCATCATGAGGATATTTGCTTGCTAAGAGCTTCTCCCCCAGAGGAATACTGCACCACTGTTTCCACTAAATATCCCTGACCATCCCTGTAGAGTTCTTGTATTTGAGTTCTTGTACTTGAGTCCCCCAGGCACAGAGCTCACAGCCAACATGCTTCCAGCACCCAAAGGTCTTGGAAAGGAAGGGATCGGCGGAGTCCACCACCTCAAATGCATCTCTGTTTTAAAGTAATCATGATTCTGATTCCCCTGCCCTTTCAAAAATAGCTGTTTCAATTGCTAAAAGCTATCTGAGATCAGCTCTGATGGCCAGTTGGATTTTATCTCGTAAATGTCACAAAGTTTCATTTTACTTCCCAAAGAGTTAGCTTATGGGAAGGAGACAATAAAAAATTTGTTTTCCAGTATCTGTTTCGAAAAATTTCCATCACATATGTAACTAAAAATCAAACAAAATGGAATACATTTGACATGAACAGAATCATTTGAATTTTCATTTTTTTTTTAAATTCACTCATTTTAAAATCAGTCACACAGATACACTATCAGTAAACATGACGATGAAAGTAGATACATTCTTTAAAACCACAAAGTAAGGTAACTGCATGAGAAAAACTCTAAAATCACTCTCTGAATCACTGTTTTACCTAGTTAAACTATTCCTAAGAGCCAAGATGAAGAATCAAGACTCATTTAACTGCGGTAATACTCTTATAAATAAAAGTTTTTATTGCGCTTTCATTAGTTATGAAAGATTTAATACTGACTAGATTGAATAAATATAATTTGTATTTACAGCTTTTCTGATTTCTAACTCTTTCTATTTGTGGATATTTTCTCTTTTAGCATGCTCCATCTTATTTTTCACTCTACCTTGCTTGTTTTAGTGAGTAGTAGGAAATAAAAGGGAGGCAAGATACATGCACAGGGTCTCGAGAGCTGCCTTTTCTCATTCAGAACACATTAAATACAAAAATCATTCGGTAGACACCAGTTAATCACTATTGCACCTAAGGATTACATTTTATAACAATGGACACACAAATTTGTATTAAGAAACATCTGACTCCAAACTACATGCAAAAATCAACAGGAATATACTATCTTAAATACTTGAGCAAAACTCAGTAAAAGATACAGTAGGCAAACATTGTAGTCAGCTCAGCAGTGATTACCAACTCATGCTCCAAATTCACTATAAAATGAAAATCAATATTTCCACAAGTTCCTGCAACATAAAAGATAACCTTCATTGATTTTTCTAGACTTAGGCCTCACTGATAAAATCTAATATAAATTTTCAACCATGAGGATTTGGATCAGAGCAGGGGTGATAAGTCCTGCACATCTCTTAAGAGGTGGAGAATTTTTTTTTTTAAAGTGCACGTTCATACTATTTATAATTTGCCCTGTGCAAGTGAAAGCCTTTTCCACCAGTGCTATCAGGAATCTCTTCTAATTTTTATTACTGTGAGGCTAAAGCCTGTTCCAGATAATTTGGAAATTTCAGGGGAATTGTGATAGGGCTGATGGTGCAGCCCTGGCTGACTTGAGAAAAGAGCTAACCCGTAATAGCCTCCATGGCCGTGCTGATTAAATGTTGCCATAGATGAAAGGCCTGCCATCGCCGCAATAAATTAACCAATCACACAAATCCCAAGTCAGTGCTAATCCTTCCTTGATACTCTGATCCTCTGATCAGCTCAAGGAGGTAAAGAAACTGGCTTGTGACGCTTGGTGCTCTAACCCCTGGATTTCATGTACACAACGAGCTAATGATATCTTGCTGACCAGTTCAATGGGATGAACTTCTCTCACAACCCTTAGGGAACACTGGGGCCTTCTTTAAAAAAAAAAAAAAAAAAAGAAAGAAAGAAAAAAGAAAAAATGACAAGCGCATGGCAGGTGTTGTGTTTTATTGTGACACCGCGGGAAAACTAAGCGGCACTTGTTAGCCACAAGGAGCATCGCGCGGAGGCACGCGCGGAACACGCCGCATCGGGGCACGCAGGTGAGGGCCATGGACAAAGCCCAAGGCTCCTGCCTTTGCCTTTAGACCCGTATTTACCCGGCTCCGACAACGTGGGGAGGAGGGAGGGCTCACACGCACCTCTGAGTGTGAAAGAGGGAGCGGGCAGGCGCGAGAGCCGCTCTCCCCCCTACCCAGCCGCTCGGTTGCACTGCCCTGGTGCGGCTGTAATCAGGTTTAGACATAGACTCATTTAATCAATTAACAGAAGGTCTGAACACATGCAGCATTTTCTCATTAATTATGTGAATGCTGCCTTTCCAATACACTTTGTGAAATTGAGTCTGTGCCGCCTGCGTTAGGGTACTTCGTAATTGGGGAAACTTTTTTTTTTTTCTTTTTTTGCAGTAATTGGTTGCTAAAAGTAAGAAAGCTCTGGGCTTTGCCTCTAGGGCTTCCACACATAAAGAGGTTTGAAAGTACTTCATTATCTCCCTTGGTCAGTTCTGTGAAATTAAAACTGCTTTTGCTTTCTTATTTGAGGAAGTGGCTTGAAAATAGGGTTGTTAGAAAAGGAACCTGTGCATATGCGTTTATATATATGTGTGTGTTTTTTATGCTTATAGACATCTAAAATACACATCTATATAAACATGCATATGACTGGCTTGTCTCAGATCCTGCCGTCCATAAAGCCAGTGCCAGAAGGAAGCGCGCTGCAACGCACCACTATTAGTTAGCTTTAGGCAGGTACAACTGGTCTCTACATAGAAGTTGGAACGATTTCTTTTTTCAAACTTACACTGAAAATAAAACACTTCTGAGTGACTTGCTAAGGGAAGTCCATGGGGTTTAGCATGTTGTTCAGTTACTCAGAATCTAGGATGCAGTTTGGAGGAGCCGTAGCACTCAGCAACCTCCTTGTATTGCTCTTGTTTGAGCGTTTGGTACAACTGCTTCCCGCCTTCTTGAGCTCTGCAGCCGCTCTCGCACCCCCCTGCTTGGCTTTCCCAAATAACCCCNTGTCTCAGACCCTGCCGTCCATGAAGCCAGTGCCAGAAGGAAGCACGCTGCATCGCACCACTATTAGTTAGCTTTAGCCAGGTACAACTGGTCTCTATATAGAAGTTGGTAGCCCAGCTTACTCAGGAATGATTTCTTTTTTCAAACTTACATTTCTGAGTGACTTGCTAAGGGAAGTCCATGGGGTTTAGCATGTTGTTCAGTTACTCAGAATCTAGGATGCAGTTTGGAGGAGCCGTAGCACTCAGCAACCTCCTTGTATTGCTCTTGTTTGAGCGTTTGGTACAACTGCTTCCCGCCTTCTTGAGCTCTGCAGCCGCTCTCGCACCCCCCTGCTTGGCTTTCCCAAATAACCCCTTCACACTGCCCGGCTCCCACGAGCTAGTCCAGCCGCAAGTCTCCCGGGAATTAATTAGCAAGAATTGCAAGAACAGCGCTCGCTCCCTGCAAGGCTTCCTGGGCCAGCATTTCCCAGTATCGCCGGCAAAAACTGTTTTCCAAGAACAGCAGATGTTACTGCCGTCCAGAAAGGTACTTAAAGTACATTTTATTCAATAGAACCACAGGGGTTGGAAGAAATTAAATGGGGCTCTTCTGACAAATTTAATCCTTTTTGATTTTACCTCTGATGCCTCGTATCTGCTAATGCGTATCTGCTCTAATGCTGCACTCATCCACGTTAACCATACTGCATACTTAATATTTTAACTTTTCCTGGCTATCATCAGAGCAGTTTGGAAGATTGTTCTTTATGATAAATCACTAAAATAATAGTCTTTAAAATTATACCTTGTGAAGTGTTTCTTAGATGCATACTGATTTTCACACTTAACAGGTTATGGCACAGCGTAAGCTAAAATGAGCAATAGTTTAAAAATTTAATGAAGAAAAAAGTAAGATTTATATATATATCTCAATACTTATATTCTGAGAGTAAAGGAGGACGGAAGCTGCCATATTCTCAAGAAAAAAACATACACTCTTCAATTTATTTTCTTTGTTTCACAATGTAAACGTTTTATACTTATATAATAGCATTATGTTTAAAGAAGACCCATTCTGTCTTCATTGAACTGGGGGCTCCTGTAGGGCTGAATCCATCCCCCGCCAACTACACACCATGGACATATTTGGTCCCTGCTTTCTCAATACCACTAGGCTGCTTAATACAACCCTAAACACAAGCGTTTATTTGAGCAAAGATGGACTACATTTTCACATAAAGGTCTTTTTTTCTGTATGCAAATACAGAAATACACATCCATCAGTGACTGCCCATACGAAGCGTCAGGTCCACAAACGGAGCCCACGCTCTGAAAACTTTAGTGACGATGGCTAACAAAAACTCTATCTCCTGCTCTTCTGGAAATAGCATGGATAGACTAGATTATAATATCTTTAGAGAAGCTAAAATAGCATTCTGAAGAGAGATTTATAGTGCTATATTCATCTTTTCTAACAGAATCATAAAACTTACAGTATAGAGGGCACAGAATCCATTGCAATCAAATCACTAAAGAAGGCAGTAGGAAAGAGGGCTTGCTTGATTTTACTGGGAACAGACAAGGTGGACTACATCCAGAGACTGATTCTTTTATATTGCTGCTGGAATTTTTCTGTTGCTGTTTTATTTATTTATTTATTTATTTTTAAAAAAGCCCTTGTGTTTTAAATAAACTCCATTATATGCCTTCCCACACTATTATTACGAAAACTGAAAAATTAAAAGCTGCATCAATTGTCTTAGTGTATATGTGACTGTATAAAAATGGACTGTCCAATATACTTCTCTCCAGGTAGGTAACAATTTCACTGCCTACACTTGCTGTTTTGTCTGTATAATGATCCAAAGAACGTGGATGAATTTGTTGCAAGGAAAGACGCCTTCGTTTTCATTTCCCCCATGTATATCATGTCCGTCTTTCGATAACTCCTCACTTCTGGGTGCACAGTGCTTAAAATGTCATTTCAAATGTGCTAACATGCTAAGCGAGTTCCCACCCCGAACGTGTGTCAAGAGGGAAGGGGAAGTTCAGGCAGTGTCAGAGCTGCTCTGGGTGCAGTACCAGGGTGTTATTTTGAGGTCACCAATCTGTGCAGGCTGGCTTTACAAAGAAAGTGGGTCAATTAGGCAATTGTGTAACTTACACAAACACGACGAGCTCCATCAACAGAGTTACTGTTAAATAGGATGGATAGGAGTGAAAAATTTCAGCATGCAAGAAGCACTGATTTAAAAGAAATAATAGCTCACACATTTCCATCTGCAAGCTGTATGATCTTCTTACTGAATTCTTTGTCAAGGAACAAAGTAATCAAATTTTAAAGTTTTTACTACAATAACCTTGGATCCCCTAGGGAATAGTCAGTGAAATATGAGAGAGGTTTTAATACCTGGAAGCACAGCTGCATTATGGTAAGGTCAATTTAGGAGCACTATTGAGACTCTAGGCCATAATGACTCCATATGGAGCCGGATAGTAGCTAAGGTAATAAACTTTCACAGTGTGATTTCTTTGCTCAGTGCAATACTAGCATAATTCGGCAGTTACTCATCTTTCATTCAATGGAGAGGGATTTTTTTCCCCCTTTTTTAAGAGCTACCATGTGCTCATTCTTTCTTCCGCATCACACAAGCTTTACAATTCCAAAGAAAACATTAACTGAATTCAAAATGAAAAACTCTAAATTTTCTGTGTCTGAATACTGCAGAAAAAGAAATTTCCTCAGTCCTTGACCCCTACACAAAGATGCTTCCATTTGTCTTAGAAACTAGTGTTAAAGAGATATTGGCCTGAGCTTCCATAGTAATAAGACACTAAATGCATTTGAGGACAGAGAAATAAGAAATTGGGGACAGCTGCGGACAGCAGATTTGGGACACTGGTATCATGTATGTAACAAATCTTTATTAATAAGTACATTAAATCCCATATTTTTCATTTATAACCACTGCATAATTTCCTGTTAACACTTCATGTAAATTCCAGATAAGGTAATAATTTTTTTTCAGAATTCTATTTCTGTTTCATTATATGTTCTATACTCTGCCCCACAGGTCAGTCGCATGATTGAAGTTTTATGCCTCATTAAAATTCCACTAGTTAAAACATGGAGACAGAATTTGGGTAATTCCTTTCTCCACAACTACAATTAACCATTCCACTGGATTCTTGTATTACTGCAATCCAAGTTTAAAAATTACTGTATGGTGAGATGGTCAAGGGGTCTAAATGTCCTAAACATAAGGCTCTTATCTTTCTTTGCTCCAATGGCTGAAAAACCCTGCACCACCACCTCCCAGTTCAGTATTTCTAGCTAGCAGCTGCTATCAGAAACCTAAATAACAAAAATATGCAAACTTGCACACTAATTCCCTTTGGAGATAGATCTTGGCTGCAGCCCTGTCATAAATCAGAGAATTTCGATATGAAATGAGGCAAGCAGCTCTAATCATTTCTGCATTTCAAATTGGATCACTGGCTCAATCACTGGGCTTTTTTAAACTGCTTGCCTAAGAGCAAATGTGAGGCGGGAGATAATTCTGAAGAAATCTCTTCTTTTGTGGCCGTAGAACTCTTTTAACTGTTTCAAGACTGAAGGCCACATTTCAGTGATAATAACATATATCTGCTGCGAGAGATATGGATCCTTAAAGACATCTTCCTTCTCTTTCAACTCATAGAATTCCATCAATATCTGCATATATTATATATATTAATATATGTGCATGTGCATATGGTGTTTGTGTGCATAAAAAGAGAGGGAGAGAAAAGAAGAGAGAAACATCTGACATGAAGCCTCGGTATATTTCCCTTTAGAATTTTTCCTTCTTGCTTGACTCAGTGTGGGTTTCAATTGCTGCAACTCCTGCCTAGTTAACTTTTCACACATACACACAGACACTTTGGAAATTTATTTATTTAAAGATGAAAACAAAACCAACAGAAAAAAAAGCAGGAAATTTAAGTTAGAGCTTATCAGTTTCAGGAATGCAGTAACCCTCACACACCCAGAGTTTTGCATAGAAAAAAAAAAGTCAAACCTACAAACCCAAGGTAAACAAAGATCTTCAGTAATTGTATGTGACATTCAAGGCCTGCTCCTTACCCACCAAAGACAAGTCTTGAAATTCTCCTTTATTATACCATTGATTTTCTATTTTCATGCCTTATCTAAACTCGGGAAACAATGCATCACAAAAAAATTAGCCTTGAAGTCAATTACTGTGTAAATAGCATCCTCTTGACCCTCCATTTTTATGCTCAGAGTATCCCCTTTCTTTCACCCAAATGCTACTAGAGGCTGGTTGTAGTTTCAGTGTCCTCACCGCAGTGCTTTGAAATTGAATTTAACTCTATTATCAGCAGCCTTTTGTAATCTCATGTAAGCCTAATAGAGATCAGATGGAATTTTACAGCTAAGGTCCCTGCATTTGAGGACTAATTTCAAATGTTTATCAATTTTTTGTTTTAGACAGTTAAAAAAATTCACCTTATCATTTATTTTTGTTTCTTATTTTCACCTCCTCGTGCCTCACACTCTATTTTCCTTCTGGGAGCTGTATTTTCCCTTTGGATATACAATTTTCTGTTCCCTTCCTCTACATTTCTTCTCTTTGATATAATTTAGTACACTATTTGATTCATCACTGATACAGATTTCCCATGATTTTAGTATCTCTTTACAATATTAGTGCTGCAGCCATAAAGCAAGTCACCCTCTTTCTGCTTTTCTCCTGAAACTTTGCAAATGCACTGTGAGGCAGAGCATCCCCAAACTCTGCAGCACTTACCACGCTTGTTCTATAAAGGTGTAGAAATATACAAACATATATATAAAAAAAAAAAAGTTTTTTTTCAGACACCTTGATAGCTGTAAAGGCCATACTGTCAATGTTCTCTTATTCTTTTGCCTCACGCACATAAAACGGAAATCTAAAAGGATTGCCAGAGATTATGCTGAGGAATAACACCCAGTATATGTGTTTTAGCATCTCATGGCACTTACTAATAAAATTTGGAGTAAAACTTTGTGGAGTTCAAAGGATGCTACATCATCTTCAGCCTAGGCTGCTGCTTCTTGCTAACAGATTTAGCTCATTTGAATACATATCCTAATGCCTCCACCCACTGCCTGCAAAACGTTTGGAAGAAGGTTAAATCCAGACGTGATTCAAGACCTCCATAAATCCTGCTACATTATATACATTATCTAGCGTGGTTCTGCACACCCTTCAGGACCTGCAAAACCAGCCGTCCGGCAGCAAACCTAAAATCGAAGCCCAATAACACCAACCACCAGACTGGCGCCACACTCTTGCTATTCTGTTCAAAACAATACGTTCAGTGTTAATACATCAACCCTCATGGGGTCTTGTCCGTTAAGTTTGAGGATTTGAATCTCATGAATGCGGAATCCGCATTGTTCTCCGCGGAGGTCACTTTGCCGTGCATGTCGGAACAAGCGGCCCGCCGCAGCAGCTTACAAGGGAAGAAGAATTGTCAAACTAATTTTGAGCTCACCTCTGTTTCCTCCGTGGCTCGGGGCACGCAATCTAAAATCCTCGTGGTTCAGTGGGGAGTTAAAGCCACAAATTGAAGCTATTTTAGGAACAGAGGAGTTGGTGTCACTTCTCTAACTCATCAAACCACCACTGGAATACCTACTGTAACCTTGCATTATTCCACTAATCCCTCTGGTATTTTTATGCTGGAAAAGGACCCAAACTTCAAACAGCAGCCCACATTACAAGAGAGCAGGCCCATTTCAAGTCTGAAATTATTCTCCAAAGTACAACATGCATCATGATTTAAGTGATTTAGTATCTGCCAGCAAAAGTTCGATTGCGCGATCATTAGTCTTCTAATGTACGGTATCATTCCTTCCCCTAACTCATCCTTGGTTTAAAAATTCCTGATGATTAATATTACATTTCTTCTAAAACAATGAACAAACAAAACAGTTCACTATGAAGTTTTAATTTGAGGTTAATTTTCTGATAGTGCCTATCTCATCTTTGCTTACATGTAAAGTCGATAACTACTGAAAAATTATAAATTCAATATAGATCATACAGAAATGTTTAAACATGACCTCAAGCTGTTTCAATATAAAACTATATGAAGGTAAATTTTAACTGTTTATGAAAAACATCTGTTTGAATACAGATGTTTCTCATAACTGTTGCCCATAACACAGACACAGACAGGTGCACAGATGCTACCAAGTTCCATCTTTTCTCTCTCCGTAGGTTCATTGTATTTCTTACTAGTTACCTTGCTGCTTCTATTTCCTTGTGGGCACAGCAGAGCTGAATACCCTTTTTGAGCCTGGGTGCACACTAGCTTCTCAGTTATTAAAATTCAGTATGATGATATTAAATACTAATATTTATAATATAATGAAGCATTTCAGACTTTATAATCCTAAAAAAAAAAAAAAAAGAAAAAGTCAGCCTGACATCATAAAAATGGAGGAGTTTGAATAAAAAACATATCTGCATGGCATGGCACAGAAACAGCCTCTTCCCTACACAGCCCCCTCGGGCCTTGAAGGAAAGGGGCTACTTAGGACCCTAAGTCGGATGAGGAGAGTTTGTGGGTTCTCTGCCTGAGACGCCTGTGCAGACTTTGCTAACTCTTGCTGAGTCCAGATGGCGTAGCAGCTTGGGAAAGATTTTCATTGAGGAAATGCTGGTCAGGAGGAAGAAAAAGGCTTCCAATGCAGGAAGCAAATCTTTTCATAGCTCCTTTCTTTTCTCTTTCCTGACTTTACCTGCTAAGTGGGGAATCCATAGTACTGAAAGAGGTCACAGAAATGCAAGGAACACCTACAAACTGAGAAGAACCTCACACGCTTTCACTGAGAAATTACTATGCAGAGATAACTGCCACACTGAAAGAGAGAAGGTTCAGGTTTCATCTTATTCCTCTGTCTTAATCTTCCACCTCTCCACCTTAAGAGAGAAATAGAAATACTCTAGTCATAAACACAGCTGCTACAGCACTTGCAGTTGCTGAAGTGCATGTTAATAGATAACTAATTTTTAAACACCTAAAAAACTGTTTATGAAAAACTGCTCTAATGCAATCTGGAGGGCTTAATGAAAAACATATATATATCAGTATTATTTTGGTGGTACCCCTCCTATTCTGGTTCCATAATACACTTAGCATTCACAATTTTCTAAGAAAAGTTTTTTGTGAGCTTCAGCTTCCACGAGTCTTTTCTTGCTACAATGTGAAACTGCTGGTAAAACAAAAATATAACAAGAATTTTTTAAAATAACTTATGAATTAAGGTGACCATTTTCTAAAATAACAGTATTGGGAAAACATAAAGAGTCTGAGGATTGAAAATTGTGTCTGACATGGGAAAATACAGTTAAGTGAGTAAAATCAGGTACTACCTCTGGCATTAGGTATTATGGAGGGCAGGAAGTCTCCAGAGGGAGAACTTCATTGCTCTAAAAACCCTAAATTTCAGAATTTCTTCTGTCTTTATTTTTAAGACTGAAAAAAATAAAGATAAAAATAAAAGGAATTAAATAAAGAGAATAAATTCAAAAATACTAAAAATCAGGATTCATATAATGTAAAGATTTCACAGGAAGTAACAATACACAATTAATACTGAATGATGCTTGATTCATTCACTGTTGTTCTCAGAAATGCTTAGAAGAATCCCTATCTTTGGAAAAAAGTATCACAAATATCACTATTACTTTTTTTTGGAGGGGGGGGATTATTTTTTGGCTACATATCTTGCTTAAAATTTAAAATAGAAGTGAAAATTAAGAAAACTAAAAATTTAATGGCAAAAGAAAATGATGAGTTTAGATATCACCACTAAATATCTCACAATCTAAACTCATGGCAATTACAAGATATCTTCAGTTCTCAACCAATGTATTTTATGTCTCACAACTGCAATTGCTTAAATAAATGCTTGATTATATGTCCTTTAACTACTTATTTCCACGTGAAAACTCTGTATTAATTAGAACCATCAGAAGACAAACAAGCAGTGTTGACTGCTCTTGGGTTGAGTTTGCCTAGATCGTGAAATCCGTAACGCTCCTTATGGTCTTCTAGCCTCCTCTCCTGTACACCAGAGGCCACTGAATCTGTGCCTTGGTCAGCGAGACTAGAGGAACCATCTATTATCACCCTTTTCTCTTGCATTTTATTTTTTTAAATAATTCAGCCAAAGTACTACTTAATCACAGCTTAGTGTGCTGTGAAAAGCAATGGCGAGCTTTCCGATTGAATTTTTAGGTCCTTGTTTTGCTCTCCAAGGTGTTTGCAGCTCTTCTACTTCATCCTTAAGGTACATTCATGCCAACACACAGCGGAAGAGGCAGTCCAGCACCCAGCAACAGGAGGACGACTGGTCTTTCTGGACTCTACCTTTCTGGACTTCTGTCCTGTTTCCATCTGTTCAGAATTGCTATTAGGGGCACAGCTCATAGACACAGTAGCTATGATCTAACTTCATAAGATGGCTGACACCTTTAGCCTCAAGGAAACCAAGAGCCATCGTAACATTACCTACAAATCCTAGATCACCGCAAAGGATGAGAGGACATCTCTGCCTCAAGGATTAAATAACATAAAATTTCCTACCACACTGCTAAGTTAGCCTCTGACCACAGCACATTCACTTGTCAATAAAAAAAAAAAATCTAATGGCTGATCCAATTGCAGAGGAATGAGTCTTCCATTCAAATCAAAATTATTAAATATTAAAATTATAAAAGTTGTAAAATATGATTTCAGCATCTATATATCTGTGGAGCCTGCAACAACAACAACTTTAGGTATTCCTGCAGCATCACTGACTCAGCCCAAAATGCAGCTAAATGATAAAATCTCTTGCACTAAGGAGATTTCAATTAAAATGAGGACTTTCTTCCCAGTTCAGTCCAGAGGTGACATATCTCTTTTAATGTGCTCATTTGAATGGTGAGAAAGAGAAGACTATTGTATGATTAAAGAAAAAAATTTTCTCATTCTGCTTTCCTTCTCTGCTCCATTTTACATAGGAATCTTTTCTCTTTACAATTCAGTGCAATTTAAGTATGCTTGTGTAAACATGGATTATACCACATCAGAAACTAAGTTAGCTATCTCAAGAGAATTTGTATCTCTGCTGTGTGTAAGTAAGCAGATTAATTCCTAGATCAGGCATTACCTAATGCATTTCCAATTCAATTTCTTCTTTTCTTTCTGCACACAAGATCAGGGAAGTGGGATTATTTTATTAATTTAACTAATATTTTGCATGTCTTCCCTGTTATCTTTTTTTTCCTCCAAAAATTTTTGTTAGCTTCTAGTGTGAGAGACTTAGTATGAGAAAAGATATGTAAAGACAAGAGACCTAAACCCTTAACACCTTATGGAGAAATAAATGGCATGGGTAGTGACAAACTTTTCCTCACAGTGCACAGCCAGGCATACACAATTCTCACCTATTTCAAATACTGATCTACAGTGGCACATCCTGCCTGGGGTAAGCTCAGTTATTGCATGAAATTTAGGAGGGGATTATTTATTCATTACCATTTATGCTGGGTTTATGGAAAATCTCAGAAATAGCGCATCAGACAGTTTGCTTTTATTACAGTAATACATGGTAGCACTGTTTAAAGTAAGGGTCTGTCCACATATCACGGAAGCATAGGATTTACTGTGCAAGATCAGTTCCCTGGCCCATCAAGCCTGCTACCTTGCCTCTGGTGGTACCCACACCTGGTGGTTAAGGAGAGGACGGCACCGTGATCCCATAACACACCTGACTGTAATGTTAGACCTGCACAGGGCCGGAGGCAGGAGATTCCCCCTTGCTATTATGAACACAGAATTTCCCACAAAATTACCATCCATTCCTTTTGGCTTAGAATCAGCACCAAAAGCTATTTCTATTTAATGTATTCTAAAAAAAAAAAAATGTATTGAGCAGAACTTGAAATTAGCAAAGTGCAAGGTCCTGAACACTGAAAACCATCTCAAAGGCAAATAAGAATAATCAGAAATCATGAGAGGAGAAGGAAGTCTGACGGTTGAGACAGTGGGAAGAAGAAATTAAAGAAACTGGGAAGGTAAAACAAAGAAGCAATAAACTGAGCAACAGGAAGCGAAACGTTGACAGGGAGAGATTGGAAAGGTGAGGTGAAAAGCTGAGAGGAAAGTGCTAGAAATGAGAAAAAAAAAGAGACATATCAGGAGATGGGGAAAGGGGGAAAAGGGAGAGAAAGAGTTAAGGAAATTCGTGTAAATGGAAATGAACCTGCAGGAAAAGGGGAGTTGCATTTTGCACCAAGCAGCAAAAAGAAGGCAATCAAAATCACTGAAGAGTTTTACTTCTTCCGCAATGTTCAGTACCAAAACATCTCCTACGTAAGATACTACAGTCCTGCATTACCATGTTCTCTAACAGAAATATACAGAAATTAACAATGTGAATAGCATGTCAAATATGAGGATCTCCATGACTAAATGAACCATCAAAATCTGCCAAATATGTTTATTAAACACCTAAACATGCCAACTTAAAAAAAAATGAAAAACAAATACAATTTGACAGGAAAATATCAATGATATGAGTAGATGAAGAATCCAAGTTATCTGGAAAGCATGTTTTTCACCTGAATTAAGGAGAGCATGGACATTTGTACCCTTTGAACAATATATTACAGATAGTAGTTCTTCTGCATTATAGTTTCCCTTCATCCAAAACAGGAATCATTCTTACCAGTATCTGCACAAATACAGCTATAATCTGTTGTGCATACCATGGCCTAGCTGCTACCTGTATAAAGCCCCTACCTCCTCCTGCCACAAAAAAAGGAAAATAGGGTGTTCTTTTTTTCTAAAATATGATATTTTTGTATGACATTTGTGAAATTAGTTATTTTAGTTGTCACCCCTTTCAGAAAATGATGTTCATATCTAACGTAAAAATTAATACAAATGACTGAAGAGGCACAGCCCCATTACAAAGGATTTATACACAAACCCTCTTATCAATACCAACCTCCTAGTTCTTAGACTCCTAAAGACAGAAATATGAAGCTACAAATAACATTCATTTCCCAATTACTATGTCAACCAGCTCTTTTTATTATAGACTGTATTTGCATTTGACTGACTGGCCTATTGGAAGCACAGTGCTGCTAGACCATCAACAAGCATTTTCTCTTTTTCAGAGAAATAATCCAGACTGTGTTCACCAGTGTGCTATCAACTGGTTTCATCATGCCTTTACATGATAAGGCATCCCTCTCTTTACCAATATGTTTTTTTTTTTTTTTAATATCTTTATGTTCCAATTTTAACCCACCAGTTAGTTACAAAATGATGGAAATGCTCTGCAGAGTATCAGCTGACTGGACTTCTACAAGGGTCTGCTTATTTTTGTCTTTCATTTTCATTTTTTCAATGCATTCAAAAGAGATTTGCTTTGTATTGACACTTTCTTTAAAATTAATATGTACATAAAATATTCATTAAAGTTTAGTCATTCTTTTTATCACAAAGTGTTTGCAAACAGACTGATTCCTACAATCTTACTTTTTATTCACAATTTTTACTTGAGTTTATAATTTTTTTATCTCATAGATCACTAATGTACAACACTTTGAGTGCCTGCTAATCATTTTGAGGGATAATCTTGTAACATAGGCACTGGTCTAACCTGTAGGAAACCTGAGACATCCAGAGTGCTGTCAAGCAGCTCCATTAATCTCTATGTGCTTGATGGTGATCAAATGGTGATCAAATTATACACTTTCTCTCATTCTTTGCTTGTGTTCTTTCCTTGGCCTGTAAATTCCTTCAGGCAAAGACTTCCTATTATTGTACTTCTATAATCTTAATTCTGATGTTTCAATAATTGCAGAAAGATCATCTGTTTTATGATATTTCATATGTTAGCTTAGATACAAAAAGCTCCTTGGGAAAGAGGAATAAATAAATAAAGTCAAATCATGTAACTTCTTGGAATTCCAACAGATATTCACAAAAACTGTTCTACATTATTTATCTCTATATACATTTCTTCAATCTTATTGTTTTTAAGCAAAGTTGTTCACACTCAGTGAAGTTTGTGATTGGTGATGCATAAATTTAAGAAAAGATCTTAAACATAACGTATGTAGCCAAAATGCTGGTCCATGAAGAGCAAAAGTGGAAAGTTTTTTATTATAAATGTAAAATTATGGCTTTTCACCATTCTTCGTTCAGGCAGGAAGAAGGGATAGCCATGGTAAAATCACCTTATGTCCAACTATCTGAATGACATTCCTGTTTCATAGATACCTGAGAGTAGGGCACAAAAATGCAGAGCCCCAGTACTCTACAAAGTGTCCAGATTTAGACTCACTGTGCTTTCACGACAGGAGGGATCCTCCTGTGCTATCCCACTGCAACACTTGGAATATTTTGGTCTGGCATACACATGGCATACTTTGGCCAAAAATACAAGAAAAATACTTCTGAAATAGAAAAGGACAAAAGAAAATTGTTGAAATAAGAAGAATTTGAAACTAGCCCATACTTCAGGATTAAGAAACAATGGAAGAAAGAATTATTCAGAAAGTCTACATTTTTAAGAAATCAGTATTTAAAGATGACAGCAACAAAATTCTACTAGCACATTGTTCTTCAGTGATATTAACGGACAAACTGTGTCATTAATCTAATGAAGGTCACATTGTGGAAATGCATAAATGGAAAAACACCTATTTTGGAATACAAATACTCTAACATTGTTTTAATTATGGGTATTTCTATTTTCCTGATCACAGGGAAAGACTTTTGGGATGCTGCAAAAAAAAAAAAAAAATACCCTTATATGCATTGGGGAAATTGAGATAAATGGATCTTTTAAAAANTATGCATTGAGGAAATTGAGATAAATGGATCTTTTAAAAATTCCACTCTGCGCAGTGACACAGACATCTAAAATCAGTGAAAGGTAATTTTTATCTGATTTCTAGAGGAATGATTTAGAAATGCATCCCCTCCTGCTAATTGTTAAAACCATATAAATAAAAAGCAAAATGAAATCTACATCTTTATTATTCAAACTATACCCAAAAATGAGAGTTGTTTAAAGAAAAATTACTTCTATGGGCAAAATATTGTTCAAATGTCCTTATTCTCACCTATATAAACCAACTTTGATGGGACACCATTTCAGTTTTTCTTTTAGTGTTTTAGTGTAATTTACAGTGTTTTCCTTTTCATATATGATTGTATTATAAAGTAAGCAATGTCATTAATTGAGCGGAGAGGCAATATGGTGATAGTGAATGAAGTCATGCTTTTACTGTTAATACTATTGCAATGATCAGGCGTTTCATTCATCATTCCACTTATTTATGCATTTGAAAAACCATAAATTACAGTTAAGCCTCGTCATAAGTACCAGTTAGCACATAGCTGATACTGATAATGGTATATACACACATACCCACATACACCTGTATATGCATATGTATATCTGTGTGTGTATGTCTATATAGGTAAATGTAACTGATATATATATGAATAGATATAAAACAATTATAACATTCCAGTTTATTTATTTCATTCAAATCAGAATTTTTCTGCCTAAAAGCTATCACTACCGTGTTTCATGACACAGTACCCTGAATCTCTTTCAGAAAATGGTACCATAATTTTAGTGATTGGTGTGTTCAATGTAAGGAGCTGTAATTAAATTGCAAACCATATGATGGAAACAGAAATCCAAGTCAGACCCAAAGAAGAGGTGATGAGTTACTGAAATTGAAGTGATCAGTAAACAGTCTAGGTCTTAGCCTATCATTCAGTGGGCAATTAGCAATCATCTAAATGAAGAGCTGGGCATTCAAACAAGAATCCTTTCATAAAAAAAAATGCAAATTTTGAAATTAATTTGTATCCTACACTGAAATGAGTAAGAGATGATTAAAATATCTTGCAGAGTCACCCTTTCCAAAACAGCCCAGTACTCGAGGTGCTTACCTGAGATTGGTGCTTACCGATCTCAAGTGCTATGTACGGGTCTCTTCAAGACCAATTTCAGTTCAAGGATGAATGTCATCCATACTCTGTAGTCAAATGATGAAACCAATGGGTTCTACTCTCACTTACATTTTATTTTGCAATTTATTTTTCTGGACTTCATTTTTTGCAAGGCAGCAAAGAGAAACTGTCGCTGCAGCGCCCTTGCATGCTCAGGGCACTGTTTTGATGTCTTCAACCAAACGCTGAAAGGCCTTACAAATAACAGTGACCATATTTTTCAGTGAAACAGCATAATGGTGCTTCAAGATTTCTGACTGTTCATCTCTACCAGTACAGGTATATGACTGCCACTGGCGCTAAGTTTGGCACTAAGCGATTTGTGTTGGCAGCACATGAGCTTCTGGGCTTTCTAAAATAAATTTGGCGCTAATTACTAAAAAGGTTTACCATCACTGATCTAGATTATATTTTTCTTTATCGGCCATTGAGCTTCAAAATTCCTGTCTAAATAAATGCCTCCAATTTATTTATATTTTCTCCCACTAGATTAATGCACCTATTCCCTGAAAACATCAGCAAAGTCACCACATTTTTCACTTACTCTCTCTGCAAAGCTCACGCCTGCCGCTTGCGTGTGATGTAACTGTTGTTTATTACACTAATCTTAATTATCTCAGTTCTAGCCTTTGCCTCCCACACTTGCTTGTCGCTGTTGCATCCATGTCTGGTCCAAAACCAGGGCCCCGCGAGCTGGGGCCAGCAGCTGTCTTTTTAATATCAGGTTCAGACGGTCTAGCATAAAGGAGCATCAGTTCCTGACTAGAACCTCAACGCGCCGCAGCGGTGCAGATGTTCAATATCATAATAACGATGGTATCTTCCTCATAGAGCGATTGCGAGCAAAACAGCACAGTTTTCAAAGAGTCCTTGTTCTTACTTCTCACAGCAGCTGAGGCAAGGAACACATTTCCATTACAGGATGAAGCTGTACAATCTCATCCAACAAATGATCTCACTCTGACCCTCACACTAACTTTGCTATTAAGCAAAAACAGGCACATTTTCAAATATTGATTCCAACTAATGTCTGATCCTAACAGGCATGATCTTATCAGGAGCCTGCTATAACAGAAGGAGTGTCAGAGTTAAACAGAATAGGTTTAGATACGATCACAATCTTCCTCACCATGATGTGATGCTATCACTGAGTGAGTATAGTATTCAAAGTAATTATCATTAATAGATATTGGCAACAGGAAGAGTGGTCACTGCTGAGATCTAAACAAATTTGTGCATGATGAAATAAAACAAGTTTTATCTGAATGGTAGATATGGATATGTTATGTGCCCTAAGAGATTTGCTGTTTTTTTTTTCTTTAAAATGATGGATATTCAATTAAGAGAGAAATATTGAGTGGCAACATTGCTACTTTGGCTTGTTCTCTGTGTTCCAAGTCTGTTCTGTGGCAAACTGCCACCGTAGCCTTCCTGCTGCTTTCCTGATGTCTATCTTGGCCAGACGTCCCCCGTAGTCTTGCGAGGACAGCCTGTGGTGCCAGGGTTCACTGGGCAAGCCGTGGTCACAGCTGATGCTGCGGTGCCCTACCCTGGTATCAGACAGTGGGGCAGAAAGGGGGTGTTTTATGAGAGGGAAGTGCGGGAAGCCAAGCGTCACCTCCCCAGGCTCTGAGCCCTGTGGCTGTTTTCTGTTTCGAACGATTCTTTGCAGGAAACCCTTCACAAGGCGGCACTGTCCTAGAGTCTCTAAGGTCTCTAAGAGGTGGCTGGGGCAAGAGTCACAAGAGAGGAGCAGGGATGACAGACATGCTCAGCTTGGTAGAGTTTAGGGATTTCCAGGAAAGGAGATGGTACTGTTAATGTTAAAGGAAACACTTGCTTTGCAAAATCTCTGCGAGGCACGCTAGCCTTTCTCCCTTGGGGGTACATTCTTGCAGCTATTAGCATGTAAGGACAAAGTAGCACTGAATCAAGATAATAAATTTATGGCCACTGGACAAAATATTATCCAGCTAGGAGAAAAAACAGTTTGATAGAAAAATAGTAATCAGTTGATTTTTGTAATAAAACAACACAAGCATGACCATTTTCATAGACCAAAGATCATCCAAAGAAAATGGAGCATCAAAGACCAACAAATTCTAAGTACTAGGCCTTTCTCTCCTATTTTCCCACTTTACATTATTATGGGTTTCCAACCCCTTCCCCATCATAAAGATGATTTTGTCTCTTATTTTCCCGATCATTTCTATAGTACTGTGATTAACTGTCTATAACTGCAGGCAGAACTTCGCTTCCCATTTGTATTACTGTCTTTGTTTATATGCAAGGAGTCATACTCTTAGGCCAAAGGAGTCACAGACTGTTGTAGAGAAGCTAGTTATTCCGGCCCAGTACTGGAATTTCAAAATTATTTAAATTCACTACAGCAGTTATTTATAATGACATATTCCTGGAAGCAAAGCAGCCTAATTTGGAAAAAAAAAATCTCCACCCTACTAATTCCTACATATATTTAGCCTCACTGATTTCAGAATTTGCTAGACTAGGGAGCATGTTATAACCCAGCACTCCACTCTCCAAAAATGTTGTAACAAAAATAAGACATGGCAAAAGTGTACAAACCTAAAAAAACTCCTTTCACTAATCATCATTAGTAGAAATAAGCAAAAATGTGCAACATTTAGAACTAAAAAAGGGCACAATCAGATTTCCAAAGAGTAATGTTCTCTGCATCTCGGGTGATAACAATACTGAACTCTAATATGCCATTTTTCATCCTTACAGCACTTACAGACATTAGCTAATTAAATCAATTTTTAAAATATATTTTTTTCTAAATTAATAGGGTACTTGCCAAGATTACCCAAATATCGCTCTTATGCACGAAAACCCACATGCAGCTTTTCCACTTATCTTCATGTATTTGTCTTCTCGAATGTGTGACTACCTCCAGTGCACTGAAATCTTTTTGATAATCGCTGAAGATGAATGTATCAGGCCAATCAGCAGCATATGGAACACAGACCGCTGCCAGATGTTAACACACTAAAATAAAGCAGAGCCATCCAAGTACTTCATATCTTGTCTAAAAATAATACACTCATTGACCTTAACCCTATCAGACCAGTCTCATCTTCAAGGTCAAATACAATAACAAATATTTATCTTATATACACTGGTTTATAAACTACACTCACAGGGTTCACTGTCCTGAAATGCTATTCGTACTTCAGTCCTATTGCATTGAATGGGAGCTCAGGGTGCTCGGCATCTCTTTCTAGTGTTCAGGACTAGCCAAAATCAAGTCCTAAGTGACCGCCTAAAATATGTGATCACTGAAGATTTCCTTTCATTGCTTTTGATTTCTTTAGAGCCTGTACACAGAATGAGACAAATGCATAGAAAAAGCCATGAATACAGACAGCTAACCTATGATCTCCGACACGTGCTTCTTTTGGGAAAGATTTACATCCTTTTCTTGTTGTCTTGAAAAAATAACTCAAATTATCCTTGCTAACTCCCCAGAATTCTGAAGTGGTCATATCCACAACTTGCTGCTCTTGATGATGCTGAATACCTTGACCTGGTGGGCTTTGGTAGTAGCAAAGACCAGATCTCAAACCCGTCTGAATCCCCACAACTATCTCAGAGCAGACTCTAAGAGGACTTGGAGTCCCTCTCCAATGCTGCAACCAAGGACAATTTCATTCTTTATGGCTAAATAGTGAGTGAAAACATGGAAATATATGAGTCTGTATTTCTGAAAAGAAGATTTCAGGAGAACTCATAATTATAGTGAGCAAAGAGTTAGATAGTCTTTAGACTCAAGTCAGATATTTTTCGTTTGATTGACAAGGAAATGCTTATTAAAGTTCAGAAAGGCCATTTAGTCTCACGTATGTCTCTAGATAGAGCGAGCGTGAGTAGGTGCTACTATGAAGCTGCTTTAACACTGCAGCAAGTGCCAGCAGTGGGTTTGGGACAGGGAATGCAAGGAATGTTAAGGAGACACAGACACACCAAGTGTCTCATGTTTGTCAGAGGTCAACTTTCAATATGCGGATATTGAAACTTTCCATCCTGCAGCTAAGTGCTAAACTTGGAGGGGGGAATCATTTCCCAAACTAGGCGGTGTATGTGTAGTTATTTACTGCAGGGAGATACCTGTTACTGTTACAGGATGCATTAAAGGGATTTACTAGCAGAAATAAATATCATCATAAAATGAGCACAGAGGAGGCTGGTGGTGCCAACAGTCTCCTCAGAAATGTTTCCACAACTAACCCATGATGTGTTTGTTCCCTGTTTTTCAGCCTGCCTAATCAGGGCACTGCTACCTGATAGTGGATGACTGACTACAGAAATCAAGATTCAACTTGCCCCTTGAGGCATGCTCTACCACCAGATCAAAATGCACACATTTGGCAGTTCTATTGCTCTCACTTCTCCAATTCTGACACAGAAATCCAGGACAATGATCCTCAGACGGTATTCTAAAAAATAAAGGAGGTTTCAAAATATTTAGAAAAAAAGTCCTAAGTAAAGCTGAAAAAAATGTACTAATTTGTACAATTGTACTAGCGAAAAATTGTACTAGAGAAAAAGCTATCCTGATTTAAAATCTGGGGCATGTTAATTCTAACTTCAGTNGCATGCTCTGCCACCAGATCTAAATGCACACATTTGGCATCCTGAAAATGCAGTTCTATTGCTCTCACTTCTCCAATTCTGACACAGAAATCCAGGACAATGATTCTCAGATGGTATTCTAAAAAATAAAAGAGGTTTCGAAATATTTAGAAAAAAAGTCCTAAGTAAAGCTGAAAAAAATGTACTAATTTGTACAATTGTACTAGCGAAAAATTGTACTAGAGAAAAAGCTATCCTGATTTAAAATCTGGGGCATGTTAATTCTAACTTCAGTAGGCCAGAAAATGTGACGAAAGGGAAAATATTCAGGAATAAAACCAAGGACTGCAGGCATTTAGGAAGGGGAATGCCCAAGAACTGGAGATGTGTGCTTTCCCATCTCCCAGTAAGTACATGTTATATTTCAATTAGATTTTGAAACTGGTATCCTATACTGGTGCGACCAACTGTCGAGCTTGCTGTAAGGCCCTATCTGCCATTTTTACAAAACTGTTGTCTTATTCTGGTCTTCCAAAGCTAGTCTTAAAAAGACTTCAGCTACCCATAGCCTCTTTGGGCTGATCTCTAAGGCTACTACTACTGTCACCCCACCTAATGCCACCCATCATCTCCCTCCGTGAATCCCAACCGTGACTGCTTTCTCCCCAGAGAGTTGTCCAGCTATTTGTGTCCTAAAGCAGCATTAGCCACTCAAGGAGGAGACACTTGCCCCAGCACAAGGTGATGTTGCACCTACGAGCACTGGGATGGGGCAGTGGGCACCTGCGAGCAACGGAGTTGTGGCTCCCACATGGATGAAATGGCAACTCCTGCCCTGGGGGGTGAAACAGAGATGGAGAAAAAATCCTCTTTATTTGGAAACCACACTTGAGACATACAGGATGAAGAAATGGGAGTAAGGTAAAATGAGTGAACCCCAAATCCATATCCCTATCTGGAGCAAATATAATAACAAGATCCAATATTTAATACATTAGATATAACAACCACCAAAAGAAAGAAATGCTATGTATGAAAAAAAAAAACACCCAAAAACATAGATATAAGACAAAGTCACACTATAATGGTCACAGTGAAAGAAGAAAAAATAATAGCCAAAGCAGAAGCAGGCCTGCTTCCACAGAAGCAGTAAAGAAGAAACTGGGATATTTTGGACTTACTATTGTTTTCTGCTTTAATGGCTCTCTTCCTTCTATGCTAATTTGTCCCAGTTTTCTGTTGAAAGTGAGGAGAACAGCTTGCAGGAGGGGGAGAGAGAGGAGAGCCGCCTTCCTCACCTCCCCAGCTCTGAGGCACACCTCCCTCACTGCTCTAAACTTGTCTTCAATGTGGCACAACACATGCCAGGAGCTCCAGGTTTCTCTCTTTAAAAAATTTGGTCACTCATCCTACAGATCAGAGACTGGCACAGAAAGGTTTGGGGAAAAAAAATGAACTCTGGGAAATGTTTTTGCTAAGGATGTATTTATAAATATGCACATGAATAATAATAAATATTAACATGCAGGAAGCTTTTATTCCAACAACATTGTCTTCTATGTTATACAGATACATAAAAATAAAATGCCAAAACAAGATATAAACTACTAATCTGTGACAGGGGATATTTTAAATTATAATACATTTTCTCGGAGTGACAATAATCTACATAAAGTAGGATGATATCTTAAATGCTATATAGTTTATTCTAAATGCATCAGTGGCATTCAGATTGCTATCTGTCCCTAAAGCATAGAAGGACATTATTTTGTCCATGCAAAGTTTGATTATTCCCTAAGTGTGTTAAAAGAGCTCAACAGCAAGTATTATTATTATGATATTTAATATTTCATATCATCTGAAAAGTATTTTGCTAATACTTTGAAATATTTTCTCCTTCTCTCATCTACGGAATACATGCATTAATAAACAGTAAACCGAGAAAAAAAAATATTAATTAATAACAAGTTATTTAAGATGGGACACAAATGTGAAATGATATCAAGTCTGATGAGGCTATCAGTTAATTCTCAGTAACTGAAATATCAGAGCACATGGAAAATCCTGTAAATGAAAGAAATGCTCAGGTAGGGTACTAGCTGGGGAGGTTTCCCTATTGCTTTTTCCAGCCTGTCCACTGGAGCAGGCGGCCTGGGAATGTGTTGGGGAAGGGACCGGTGACAAAACAACGCTGCCCCTTGTGCTTTTCACAGCACAGACCTAACTGGCCCATGAGCTGAGGAGTCACCGCAGGATTAGATGGACAGATTAGTTCTCCTGGCTTGAGGAATGACGCCCTGGATATTCACCAATCATCTCACTTAGCAGTTAAGGTTTCAGGCAAAGCTGCGCAGTGTCCATATTTTAACGGTGCGGAGTAGATCTCCTGCATGTGGGAAAGGACAAGTTTTGCTACTGGCTGTGTGATGCTGCAGCATCATTAGCAAAGCATCTAATGCTGGACTGAGAAGAAAGTTCAGTGAAAGGTTAGTATTTCAAACAAAAAAAATGACCTAATGATATTATCTGTCTAGAATATTGTATTTCATGCACTTGCAAACACAACAATATATGTATATAAATATATACATAGGGAACACAATGAGCTAACTATACTTAATTGAAATATTGAGGTTTTTTACTACTACAAACACTCAAAAAACTTTCAGAGAATATAGTAAATTCAACTGGTACTGCACTAATTAGAAGTATTTTTGATTTCAATCATTCTCAAAATTTTATAGGTATTTCTTGGAATAATAATCAGAAACTAAGGGAACTTACTTATACTTGGAATTTCAATCATTATGTCTTCTTTATTGAAGTGAGAAGCAAGAAACCACTATCTCTACTGAAACCACAATTTTCTTCCTTCAGTTGAAGACATTTTTCATTTAAATTAAAAGAGAAAATAATTTCAAATCTAGTTCCATGGATATTATGGAATGCATTCATGTTGTGTGGAATAAAACAAACACTGATGTTTTCATATTCGTGCCTCATTTGTAAGGAGGTCTAAATAATACCATTTAAAACACAAGCAGTCCTGCATTTCCATACACATCAGCATCAGCATGTTTTTCTCCATGAACAACATACACTGAGACTAACAACTCTTGGGCAGGTATAGCTTTAGGTTTAGTTACATCATTGAAACTCAGGAATATCTAAGAGACAGAAACTACTTCCAGATTTTTATCTTTTTAAAAGCCTTTCCAAGTCTTCCAAGTTCAGGGACTCTCCTAAGCACCAAATTCATGGTTTAACATGTAACATGCCTCTTAACAATGCCATTAGAATGGTGGGGCCATATCCCATCCTTGTTCTGTGGAAGTGTAACTAATGAAAAAATGTGTCAGCATTTTAGAAATTTTATCTCAGAGTTAAAAAGAAATTGGTGGTGGTATTTAACATCTGCTGAGAGGAAAGCTATTTCAGTAACTAGTGAACATTTAAGTTTGACATATATCTACTTAATCTACAATACATATATTTTGTAAATAAGATAAAATATCTCTACTATAAAGAACGATTTTTTAAAAAATTTCCTCAGAGAAGAACCCTAACATTTAAATCCTCAGTTTCAACATGCACATTGTACTCATGCCTGCTGTTAGACATTTTAGTGTACTGAGCTATATGGATATTCTTAAAATGAACTAATTTGATTATTCACCCCACTCAAAGTTTTTAAGTAAGACTACATCCTGCTAAAAAAAGTTATAAAATTAGCAAGATCTACAATAGCAGATTAAATTGTGGCATCTTAATGCTCAAGGTACGGAGGTGATTAGAGTAGCTGGCCTTAGTGTAGTAACACCAGGCTATGTTGCTACTGCCCAGCTGAGGGCAACGGTTTGTGCTGACTTTACTTTTGCTGACTTAACTTTGCACCATGTCCAAGCAAACCCTCTTCCCACTGCTTTCCCCACAACCTAAAGCTCAAACCTCTCACTCTTGGGCTTGCAGCTCCATGTTCCAGACGCCCGGGATGCCCAGACCGATGCTCATCCTTTCTCGGTGCCCGGACCCAAACCTGTCCCACTCTTCCTTGGGACTGTCCGTTCATAACGCTCATGGCAGCTCCCCAGGGGACACCCCTTCCAGAAGCACAGTCCTGCTGATTGATAGGAGCCTTGCAGATACGGGGCAGTGTACTGAGATTTCTCCTCAGGAACTGATTTAGTTTAATGAGAAGAACAGGTAATATCTGTTATTAAATTATGATAGTATTAGGATAAAGTCTGCTTAATGGAGATGCTTATGACAAGTACCAAGGAACTGAACTATTTTTAACAGGCTTTTAAGCGGCCAGTGGTAGTTTTTAACAAAGCAAAGTTTTGCTGCTTTGATAAATGTGTGAAAATGTACCATGGGTGTATACATATATAGGACATATATCCTTAAGCAAGGGTTAAGAATAACCCTTAAGAAAGGGGGTCAGTCAGATGAAACCCAAATAAAACCAATGGAAAAAAAAAAAACCTATTGACATAATACTAAATTTTGGAAATTACCGATTCATAAATAAAGAAACTAAAAGAAGCATTGCAATCTGCTCCCTGAATGCCCGAGAATGTTTATTAAATATATAAATACATGCATGTCCCTCAGCTATTTAATATCTTAAAGTTAGATGAAGGTGCATTTTTGCAATGTCAAGAACAATGTACTAACAGTTCTCAGAGATCTGAAGATCAACATGATACTTTTTGCATGGAACATGTTTTATCACCAACACCTATTCCTGCATTACCATATGTTTTTATAATATTAGCGACATGATTTTAAATTAGCGTTGTTAATTTAAAATAAATGTAAACAGAGTATAAACGTAAAAAAATGTATAAATGTAAACGGAGGAACAAAAACAACTTCTTTTTTCTTGAAAAAAGAAAAGTCTGAGCTACAAATAGTCCTCTACGAAGTTTTCCTGTCACTGCACTCCCCTAAGCTGCATATCTTTATGCCACTTTATAAAAGATGAGACTGCAGAGACTGTCCGCATCACAGCAATATATCTAAGCTTTTTCAGGTGAACCAGTTTGTGTAGAATGACCAACACTGGTACTTTATTATGCTAACAAGAGCCTGATTTCCTATTTGCAGGTAATTACCTAGAGATGAAAATACCTTTCACATTCCAGTGTTCCCCTTAAGCTCGTAACAGGAATCACCATTTGAGAGAGCCCGAAGGCAGCCTGTCGTGATGGCTGTAAGGCAGCTCCAACCACAGTGACTAGCAAACTGTTATACATAATCTTTACACTGTAAAGATTAAAAGTTGCTGGGCCCGACGGACACTTCTTTGACCTGAAGTGACCAGCCATAGATTAGCACATGAATAACTTAACTGCATTTTGAACCTTGGCTCCTTGGACAATCCCAGCCCTCCCCAGCCCAACTGTTTTGCAAGGCTATCTCCTAGAAGAGCGCTTTGGCTTCCAGATCCCATTAAAGGTCTCTGCTGTATCCCAGTGCTTGCCTGGTCCAGCACTCCCACGGATTCCCTTCCCAGCCATTTTGAATCCTCTTTTCCTTATCAGGCCGATACAGGCCTGCGCTCCCCTCCTCCTGATGTGGCTACACAAATGGCAGGCCGGATCCGGCCACGCGGAATTTCCCTTCTCAAAGCCCAGCCATGGGGCACGGATGAACGCCAAGACACAAACGGCCGCAGCCAAAGGAGAACATTTTCCAGAATGCCTCCACTTGATTAATGGAGTAATGGCAAGCACTGCTGCCTGACGTTCATCACGGGCTGTGTGTGCTTTGCTGCATCTCTAGAAGTGCCAGCTGACGCTGGGAACTGTTTGAAAGACTCTTCTCCGAAGATTCCCTCCACGTGAACAGGGAAAAATTTTGTATCTGGGAAAAAGTAAATAGCCTTTCCTTAAATAACCTGTCAGCAACTTGAATTTGGAACTACTTAGGTAGATGTCCATAGCTGTGCTGAACTTACGTGCGGCATCTACTCTTTTCCTGGTTTCCAGCAGGAGTCCAGAAGAGCCCTCCATTTCATCTTCCTGTTCACATTATACTTGACATTTGTGCAAATCCACCTTCCAGCTAAAGACAAGATTCACTGCCCATCAGCTTTATGCTTAGAAATAGATTCGTGTCTACTTGCAGCTACATGGGAACTACCGCATTCTCAGCGAGATGCAGCACAGTGCACAGTTGGAGCTCTCCTGGCAAAATTCATGATTAAATCACACTGCCTTCCTCTTAGAATCGAGTTGTCACCAATAGGAGATAGAAGACAACATTGCACAAAGCTCTTAATATGTCCTGTTTGTCAAAACAGTAAGATAACAAGATCTGGAAATAAGTAGTGATGTCTTTCTACCTTAAAACAAGAGAAACCCCTTATTTTGGTACACTTTCTAGGCTTGAAAAGACTATGTCTTTTTCATCTTTCTAGGAAATCTCTTCCTTTTTATTTCTCTTGCCCTTCTGGAGAATTAATATAGATTTTTGTCAAACGTAGGCATGACAGAAAGTTTGTTTAACCACTGGCCTCTGAGTACCATCTCCACTTTAAAACACTGACATATCATTTTCTTATGACTATCAAGTGCCATGCTTGCAATAGAGTGAAGTGGAAAGAACTGGAAGGCAATAATCTGTACATCCAACTGTGCACACAGATATGAACACCATGCAAGCAGCTGAGAGACAAAGAATTTTGTTCTTTTGGCAAATTACGAAGAACAGAACATTAGAGGTATCTAAATATTAGACTCATCTATCTAAATGTTAAAAAAAAAAGTCTAAATAGATATATAAACATTCACATAGTGATTTAAGAACAGGAATTAAATAAGCGCTAAATGCCTAAACAGCTTTTAAGATCTGAGTCTCACTTGCTGTTACTGAAAAGCCCCTTTATGGGGGCTGCACGGAGACTTTTCATCAGCAGCAATAGTAGTGAACTGTGGCAAATTATTTGATAAAGGGTTTTTATCACTCTGGAATTCATGAGCACTGGGCAACTAGTAGATGAGAAAAATTAAGAGCTTTATTAATCACTGAGTTGTCTTTAATTCAACCACTGAAGTTTAAGTTTTCTAAAGTCCTTATGTGGACACTCCTCCACTAAACCTCCAGACAGTGCTGAGGCACCCCAATGAAGTCAACAACAGCTAATCCTGTCATCACAGTTGCACAAAACCACTGAAACCAGTTGTTGAAGGTACCCAGCCTTCCACTACTCTGAGATGTATACAGTTAATGTTCTTCAAGATAGAAATTGGAAAGATCTAAAAAGTATTTGGCATCTGGCTCGGTGACTCAACTAATTATTGTGCTGTATTAATTAGCTTGCTGAATCTCCCGAGCCAAGAGTAGTGAGTCTATATTCAGCACCGTAGCACTGCTTGAAATATGAAGCACTTTAGGAGGATTGTGCTCAGGGCTGAGCAAAAAGCTAGCAAGTAGCAAGTAGCAAGTAGACTGTAATGGTTACAGCTGCATAATCCTGGGAGGCAGAGTAAGTCTGACAGTGCTGCCATCCAACTTCAATCCGACCCTTGCAGTCAGCCACAGTCACACTTTACAAATAAAGAGACCAGTTGCAAAAGTTGTGATATTCACTCACCTGAGGCTCACTGAATTTTTATTTCCTCTCCTTTCCAAAAACTAAAGATTTTTTCTAAAGATTATTTGATAACAGCATAATGTTTGAAATTCTCACTCAGAAATGCACTAAACCTGCTGTCAGCTGCTGATTTGAAACTATGATTGAATCCTAAGGATGTAAAACTTTACCCAAATGAGGTTTCAAAAGTGGATATAAATAACTAAAGCAAACACACACAGCTCCGTCTATAAACAACAAAGAGCACGTATGCTGTGAGAAAGTAATCAAATGTGTCAAGTAAACAGCAAGATCATAAATAAAACAGAATCCTTTCAAGAAAAAAAAAAGTAAAAGAAAAATATGTAAAAGATGGCACCAAGTTTGAGATAATTAAACATTAAATAAAAAATATATCAAAAGCACTTTAAAGTAACACGTGTGATTACGGGAAGCATCTCTGATATTCAGGAAAGAGAAAACAATAGAAATATAGAATAATTCAGGCTGAAAGGACCTCTGGATGTCATCCAGGCCAAACTCCAATTGAAATCAGGGTCTACTTCAAAGTTAGATCCAACTCTGAAGTCAGATTGGATTGCTTATGTCCATATTCAGTTGAGTTTGGAGTATCTCAAAGGTTAGAAATATTTTGGGAGCAAAAGAATATTGATAAGGATGGCAATTTACAGATTTTTTTCTGATTTCAAAATGCATTTATACATTTTGCCTGGATGAGACTATGATGCCTGATAATGATATCTGATAATGACAACTTCTGTGTTATGTGTTAGTCTTCATTATCTCTCATATTCAAAGATTTACTTTATAGCTTATATAACTGAAGGAGTGGTAAAAGGGAATGAAGCAAAAGGGACAACATATTGTAAGTGTTTTTATTTATATTTTGTGTGGACAATGACTAAGGTTTCTGTTGCTCAAGGACTGAAGAGAGTAGCAGTGGTAGAACCTTGGCAAATTATTTCAATTACAGCTACTTGTAGAAAACAGCATTTTGTGAAAAGCAATATGCCAGAAATGAATGAAATAGATGCTGAAATAGAAATGAAATAAAACAGATGGGGAAGAGCAACTGAGACAACTGAGATGATGGGTTTTCAAATTGTCCATTTCGTTTTCTAACAAAGGAAGTTTGGAACATCTGGCATTTTGGAAAATCCATTAGGTGACTTAATATCAAATCTGACCTGGATTGGGAATGCTGAATTCTTACAAATTTAGACAAAATTTCCAGCACACATTCTGTAGTAATTTGTTAGCATCTTTTACTAATAAATACACTAAAAAGTCTAGGAAGATAGGAAAACTCTATCAATATTTTAAATGAGTATTATATAGTTACAAAAATACAGAGTCTTTTTGCAGCCTTAGTAGGTATATTTACATGCCTAGACACACTATCCAGCAAGCTTTTAAAAACAGGACTCCAATTTATAGCCACAGGTTCTCCTGGGAAAAGGTCAAGAATTTCTGTTGTCCCATTCCCTCACCTTGTGATACCCCAACAACAATATTCCGACTCTGGGAAGTTCAGCTTCTCACTTTATATTTGAGTTGTATCTACTCCAAATGTACGTAACAGATTTCTACAAAATAATTCCACCATTCCTTATATTAATGAGTTCATGCAACATCTGTAATATCAGACTGCGATCCAGCTGAGAATAATAATTCTTCAGCAGTACCCAACAGGGCAGTGCATATTCTAAGATTGTCTGAAACACTTCTGCTGTGTGGATTTGTTCCTTTTTTTATTAAAGAGTCACGTTTCAAAATATTGTCATAAACTTAATCTGAACTACATGTAAATAATATCATATATAAATTAAATCAGCAATATCAAAAATGAAATGAAGATCTAGGAACACCATGAATTTCTGTGCACTAAAATGAGATCAGAAAAGCATTACTTAAAAGTAATATGGCCCATATACTCTCTGCAATTGTAATAAAATAAAGGCAAATAACACATATATTATATGACAGGTACCTTTCAAGATCTTTCATAGTAATTTTAAACTGCTGAAAGATCTTACTACTTATTCAGTAGCTTTAACATTATAGCAAATATAAGGGGCTTTAGTAAAAGTTAATATAACTATTTATTTTCTTCATGATACATTAATATAAATTATACACTCAGCAATTAATACTAAGAAACTTCTAAAACTACACCCCAAATCAGGTATATTATTAAAAACAAAAAGCACACGTTTGGTTTAGTAAACAAAGACGTGGCATTTTCCTTCTTCTGCAAAATAATTAGTTTAATATTATTAACCTGTGCTCCAAATAACTTTACGTGGATGGCTGCCACAGAAGAACTACTTGGAATAGCTCCAAATCCCGCTGTCCGTGCGAGCTCACAACTCGCGAGCTAACGCCTGCTTGGAAATGCTCTGTTGGAGTCGTAACAGAGGCTGTTCCCCACAGGCTGGCACGCACTATAAGGAAGCAAAGCGTCGCTGCGCATCGACATACCAAGGTGTTATTATTCAGATCCATCTTCCCAGCAAAGGGCCCCCATGTCGTTCCAACCGGAAGCTGCTGCCGGCTCTGAATCCTGCGCTCGCCGTCTTTCTGGAACATCTCCAACTCTCCTGCAAACAAAGAAAACAAGCCGTGTTGAGAGCACTTTCACTTGCGCCTTCGCAACGGCCACCTCTGCCTTTGTGCTCGCCCTGCGTGCGCAATGTTCTGAGCGCCCGTTTAATGAGAATTAATTATGCTTGCTGGGGAAAACAACTGATCTGCTCGTCCTGCAGGAGGAAAACAAACCTTCTGCCTTGCAAGTATTTTCAAATTCAGTGTAGAAAGTTCCGTGCCTTTCTTGCATCTTTTCACACATGTTATAGTTTAGAGGTATTTTTATTCAGTAAATTGGTGAGAATGAGTGAGAGCAGGGGTTCCATTAAAGTTTTCATAAAATATTGAAGAGGGGAAAGATGAGAGCTAGAAAGAGCAACCAGATTTTGGAGAAATTACTAGAAACACAACATACATAGAATAAAAAAAAAAAGAACCAAATGAAATAATGAAATTTTACAGCAGTCATAGTTCAGGATTAGACTCCAAATAATGCAAATCACTCTAGTATGGTTTTAAGAGTAAACATTAATAAGCAATGGGGGTGCAGAGAATGAGCATTGCTTTATTTCACCCTGAAGTGAATTTGTGTGTGTGCTAATTTCTTTTTTTTAAGTGAACTTTATTTTTGAAAGTAACAACATCAAAATTAATATTTAAAATTGAAAATGTTAGCTTTCCTCACTGCTAATTTTTATTTTCTTCTCCAGCACAAACAGAAATATAAACAATCATTAGTTGCCTTAGAAAGATAAGTCTGTTACCACCCTTTTCCTCATACTTTTATTAAAAAAAAAAGATAAGTCTTTAGTCTTTTTCATGAAGTAGTGTCTTCAAAAGGCTGCTTTTTCTGTGAATGAATTTTCAGTTACAAATGTAGCAACAGTTGTGCCCATATACAAAATTTCTAATACTTTTCTAAAGTAATTCAAGTAAATCTTGTCTTCAGATTTTAAGGGTACGGGAGGAAATAGGGGACTGATGTCTGTTTAGCTTCGTAGACCCTGAACCAATTTTTTATATGCTGCTGTTGCTGTAAGCTTTGGCCTTCCCGAAGGTAAGCGTTCAAGCTGAAAATCTGCTTTTGTTGCAGTGTGTAACAGGGCTCGCACAGATTGCACTGCAACCATGATTTCCCCCTGCCTCTTCTTCCCTTGCGATACCAATCAGATGCAACAGCAATTCCTGCCTTTTGCCTCAGTACATCCCTTCTCAACAGCTCTGCCCCAAATCAGCTTGTGCACAAACAGCGCCAAGTCCAACTATGCAATAAGTAAACTCGTCCCAGATTTAGAGCTGGCAAATGCTGAGAGCTCAACCTTGGCCGAAGGAAGTGAGTAACTCCTGCTGGCGCTCGAGCAGTCTCCACACACTTCCCAAGCCGGCCATTCCCATGAATGCCGGGATGTGCGCTACAGCTGCAGGGGGAAGGTTTTCCTTGCTCTTAGGTTAATCTTGACCACTTTCCAAAGAGAAGACTTGGCACCAGCTTCCATTCTCAAGCAAAGAAATCTGAATTTCACCTCCGAGCCTTGCAGACTGCAAAACTACTTAAAATACTGCATCAAACCCTCTTTGCAAACTGGAACATGAGATGCCCAGCGGAACAGAGCTGTATCAATTCACACAAGCTTCTATATGATTGCAGGTGAACCCGCATCACGATGGTGCTATGATACACCTATGGCTATGAAACAAGAAAGGCTGCAGATTATATATGTTACACATGTGATATGTATGTGTGCATAAATATGTATATAATGTGAAACACATACATTTTCCCCCTTCACAAGCATGTTATCACAAACTGAATTAATTTCAAAAAAATCTCTGAATTTGCTAATTACAGAAGAAAGGAATCTCTCCTGCATTGCAAGGCAACATGTTGATCACTGACATCTACTGCAGCATTTTCTCTCTACGTAAAGATGGAAACCGTAGCATTTACTTGCTTTTACACACTAAAAAACAGCCATGTCTATGGACATGTCACATTTAACTGATACCAGAGGAATCATGAGAATCTTTGAAAACCCTTTTAAAAAATAATTCAGCCTCCCTTTCTGCCACTGACATTTTTCATTTGAAAAGGGTTCAGACTCAGTCAAACAGTGACTCCTTATCTGTACCTGTGGATTTACAAGCAGGCCTGTCTTTTAATGGATTAAGAACGACAAAGTTAGGGCAGATCAACCAGTGATACCCAAAAACCTACCTAAGTTTTAAGGTACACATCATCATATTTTATATTTTAAATAAGATTCACAACATTAACCTTATCTTAAAAGATAGGTTAGTAAAGATAACTTTAGGCTTGAGGCAGACATTAAAACGAGCAGTCATTTTTTCAAAACTGTATTTTTTGCCTGTAATTGCAAAATGAATAAGTTAATGTGAATTCATTCTCTCTTTTAATTTTTCTGATTATAGTCACAAATTGTAGTTTTGGTGATGTATTTACATGAGTATTAATAAACTGAGATGTCCTCCAGATGGAGTAACATTATGTGGAATTGTACTGAAACGGCTGCTTTTGCCCTCCATTAAGAATCTTCATAACAGAGAGTAGCAGATTATAGAGAGAGTTACAAAACACTCTGCATCATAATTTTTTTCCCTGCAATCATAATTCCCCCGTCCCAGAAAAAGGTAAATCCCTGTCTGGTCATCTTTCTCAGGAGCCACTTTAAAATTATTAGAGTTGGGCAAGAGAATCACGTGCTCATGTGTTTTGGCAAAGAAACCCATTTTAGCAGTGTTTATTACAAAGTTCAACACACTACAATTTATATCTTGACAAATGTATTTTTCTCACTGGAAATCCTTGTTTGTTACGGGAAACAACTTAACACTAAGCAAGCAAACTGTAATAAAAAAATAAATAAAATGAAACACACACAAAGCAAGGTCTAATTGTTGTAAGCCAGAGCACAAGTCTTTATCCCTTTTGTAAAATCACTGTATACGTTCCTTTGTCTGCCATAAGCAGAGGAAAGCCAGGGGCTGGTACAAGGGTTTATAAAAGAAAGATTACAAATGTCACTATTAAAAATCCTCTCCTGAACTCCCCTGACCACTGAGTAGGAGTTTTCTATTTACTGCATTCACTTACAACATTCTGCTCCTCTTTATGTATGGAAACGATGGCAACCAATGGACCCAGGGCAGGCTCTGGCTTCCCAGGTGCAGGGCCTTTTCAACGGGGCAAATGGTGCCCCTGAGCCTCTTGTCTTAAAGCAAACTCCTCTTAGGCCACAAGATTCTTTCCCTGTGACTCTTAATTAAAAGTATTTGGAAAAAGTGGTCACTAAGGCCAGAAGTATTGCCCCTTGCGTCTCAGACACAGCTCAGATACAAGTCGAAGTGCTCTCAGTAGCTCCTGTCCTCTGCATCTGTGCTCAGTGTCTTCTTCACACACATGCACATCAAGGAAAGAAAGAGTTCCCACGATTTTAAAAAGCAGTAAAGGGTCAACTGGTACTGATTTTTCATAGGCACAGGTGTCTATCCATGGAGATTCAGAGAGTGGAATAAAAAGAGGCAAAAAAAAAAATACCTCTACAGCTTCCTTACTCGGTGCTCTAACCCAAAAGCAAGCAGAAAATTCTGTGCTGAACACAGTAGTTTCTAGTGATCAGTATTTGCAACAGACCACCTCAATATGGAACACCAGATCCTTCACTTGATAGAAAATTATAGTGTGTAGAGTTCACAGACACACCTGGAATGGAGCATGTCCTACAGCAAAGTCAGAGAGGCAGTTATATTCCGCTGCTTTCATCCTAGATCCCTCAGCTGTTCTATTGGGAGGTACAGTGAAAAGCAAAACAGAAATATAAGTACAAAGGAAGAGATGCCCTGACTATAAGATTTGCAAAGTTAGGTAAAAAAAAATTGAATTAATAAACATTCCATTTAGTGATATTTACCTCACTTTTCCTTGCTACCAAGCAAGTATTTTTTTTCATCTTGCTCTTCACGAACACTTATTTCCAGCTTGCTGAGTAAGTTTATACAAAATATTTGAGACACATAGTATGGGCTAATCAATTTTGGTAAAAGATAATGCTGTTAGTGCTGTGGGCTGTTTCTCTTATCTTGTTGATGTAGCATACTTTTAAAGTCTGTGATTACTCAAAGACTTATGATAGCTGCACTGTAAAAGAAGCCCCAAGTCATGACTCACTGGTAGAGCTACAAAATATCCCATGGCTTTTAAGATATTAGGCCACCTTGGTGGATATAAAAGCAGAATGAAAGGACTGAATTTAGGATTTTTTTTCTTATACATACATATTATTTAGGGATGCCACATAGGGCTCACATAAAACAAGAGGTAGAGGGGTCACTTTAACTTTTTATTCTTTTAAAGAAAAGTGATGATCATTTTTTTAAAAAAAAATCAGAAAACAGGCAGCATGTTGGAGAACCCAACAACAGCTTTTGGCCCTTAATAGGATTTGACCATAGTTCAAATACGAGAAGAATTCAACTGTAAATGGTATTTCTGAACACAAAAATTCTGGCTTCCATCCACCTGCCCACGTTCTGGAATAAGAAACAAAGGAGTCAGTATCTGAAGGTGAATGATGAGCAGAGATTTGCAGGAGAAAAAGTGAACTACTTTGTTCAGAAATAAGTTTATCCAGATTTATTAATGTTTATCATTTCTAAGCAAATCACTGATAACTTTGACAGCAGCTTTTCATCAGAACAGCCTTCCAAGTGGAGTCAGCTGAGAAAAAGCATGAGTAAGCCCTTCCTCTGCTATAATTAGAGATTGGTTACTTGACATCTCTACTAATTTGCCTCAACCAATTCCCACCAGCTAATGGCTCCTTCTTGTATATTTTCTATTCACAACCACTTAGCTATTTCAACAAATATTCTTTATGGTAGAGAAATGGTATGTTGTGTTCTCAAAGAAAGGACTGCCCTGAAGCCAGACCAAGCAAGTGAAAAGCACTCTCAGAAGTTCTTAAGCACTGCTGAGCCCAGAGCCCAGCCCCAGCTTCCCTTGCTATAGGCACAGGAATAATCAGACATTAATATTAATGTCTGATTAATTAATATTTGACTAATGATTATATCTATTGCAGCTATCTAATGTAGGCACTTTGGTACGCAACAGTTCAATGTAGAGAACTATCCTATTATAGTTCTGTGATATTTAGCAAGGTAGTTCCCGTATAAAATGATCACACGCTTGCTTGAGATATACACTGCATTATTGAGACACCTCGTCTAAATTCTCCTCCCTCAATTTTCAAGTCTCTGAGACATAACACACACTAAACTACAGTTTTGAACATAAACTTGAAATACGACATTCTCTATTCAAGTACTCCAGTCAAACCCTGATAAATCAGGCTGGCCATGCAGTGATCTTATCCTTTCTGACTCTTTAATAAATCGAACCTTGTAAGTTCACGCTGTTGGAAGTTGTCACTAAATGAAATTGTGACCTTATCCGATGCGTGAACTTATCCTGCTGACAACTACATTTATTGTGAGGATAAGAATGAAAAAAAAAGAAAAGCAAAAGACTTTCGATAATTGTGATCTTAGCCATATGTAACTCTAACAGACGGGATCTTTTTGATATTCCATTAATGATTTGCCTATGATGAGCCTCTACTCAAAATAAATAAATAAAGAACCCTCTTCCCAGGTAAGTGGAAGAGGCACTGGCAGGCAGCCTTAAAAGTGCACAAGTTGGTGCTGGCTGACAGCAGTGGATCAGAAGCTATTAGCCTAACACAAAGAGCTTGGAATTAGCTCATAATTGCACTGGAAAAGATAACATAATGGTGGCAAAACAGAAACATTCCCTTTCCAGAGGGTTCATTCAGTAGCTGAAAACTCTAAAACAAGTAAGGAAGTTTGAGGCAGTAACCCCAAACACACCATGCTACAGTGCTGCTGCCAACCGTGTGGCAAAGCGGCCGCTGTGACAGTGGAGGAACCGTGGTTAACATTGCCACGTTTGCTGTCAAAGACCACGGCAGTCACCACTGCCACGTTTGCGGACGAAGATTTAAGTCACTGCCCTGCCTGCTGCAGCCTGGGCATGGTGCGAGCTGCCAGGCCCCCGGGGCGCAGCGCTGCGCAGCCCTGCAGGGCTTTGCCTCTGCCACGAGAAGGGCTGGCAGGTGGCGCGGGTAACCTCCTCTGCAGCACAGCAAGAGGAGACAAAACTGAATTTCGCTGTCCCAGAAGGAGAAAATGGGGCTAGACAGCTCATAAGATCGGGAGGATGGTAGCAGGAATAGCCTGGGCACTGAAAGCTGAAAAAATCTGTGGGAAAGTGGTGGGAAGGGGCACAGAGCAGTCATCTTCCTTCTCCTGAGGCAGCTGCCACCCCACCGCAATCCCCTGCTCCCATCCCTCCTAAGCAGTGAGGAAAGCTGGCTGTGAGCAAAGCAGACACAAGGCCAACCCACAGCTATTTACTGCTCCAAGCAACTGCTCTCTCCCTTGGCCCACCCTTAGAATGAGGTCCACGAGGCTGAAGGGGCCGCCCCGTGCTGCTCAGCTGCTCCCACCCGCTACCAGCTCTGCCAAGGGCAGAGAGCAGGTGCCGGCTCTAGCTCAGCAGCGCTGTCCTGCAAGTGGCACCAAGGGGAGGGAGGTGAGGGATAGGCTTCCTGAAAAAGCCAATGGGTTGGTGTGGGTAAGAGTCTGTGGAAGGAGACATTGGGAAAGCTGAGTCGGGGCTGCCTGCGATATAAAGATATATGTCGGAGGAATGGGAATGGAAACAGAGCGAAAGAGCAAGCTTGCGGGAGTGAAATCAAACGTGTATACTCTCAAGCCTGAACAGAGAACAGGGGAAAAACATCATTATTCTTTTANTGGGGTGGGTAAGAGTCTGGAGAAGGAGACATTGGGAAAGCTGAGTCGGGGCTGCCTGCGATATAAAAATATATGTCAGAGGAATGGGAATGGAAACAGAGTGAAAGAGCAAGCTTGCGGGAGTAAAATCAAACGTGTATACTCCCAAGCCTGAACGAGGACAGGGGAAAAACATCATTATTCTTTTAGCCAAGGCATGTGTGTTTTATAAGAGTTTAGCTTAAGCTAAAACATGAAAAAAGGCCATGCTCATCATAATATATCTTTTACTAGCTGAACCCTGGCTAAGCAGAACACTCATAGCACATCTATGCCGCACTCAGTGATGCAGTTTGGGGTCATACTGCTCTGTACATTCAAGCAGCTAGGTCATCATGGGACTCACTGCAGGCTGAAAAACTTTCCCGAAAAAAAGGTTCATAACCTGCCATTTGGTTTACATAAAGCTTCTGATAACATTACTACACTGATATAGTGAAGTATCTCAAGTGCCTCTAAACTCAAGTCTGTTTCATGTGCCTTAGCAATACGTACGAAAACAGGTCCAGGCCCCGGTTTGTACGGCAGAGCTAACTGCAGTGACAGGAAGGTGCGTTACGTCTCACAACACAGGCACAGCTTCTAAAGACCAGAGTCTTGACCGAAGTGTACACAACTGGCACTTCAAAAATTCTTAGTTGTATTCTGTTTATAAAGTTCATTTGTCTTCATTTGCTTATATAAAATGAATATAAAGGAAGTAATTTTACATTTTGATAGTGCCTCACATTCCTATAATTTCAAAACTAATTTTTGATTGATCTCCCACTTTCTCTGTTCTTTGTATGTGATTTGCCTCCTGAGATTATCAGATATTCTAAGCATATAAAACACAGTGGAAGAAGCAAAATTAAATTTCAGAAAATCAAGAATCTACAGAACTTGATAAAAAAAATATGATTTCATCCCAGATTAAAAGAGTATAGACCTACAGTGGTGAAAAAAAATCTGTATCAATTTAAAATGAAAATGCGACCTTTACATTTTTTGATTAAATTAAAAATAAAACCAATATATTATAAATAATAAATAAATAACTACTAAAGCCTTTTTTCAATGGTGGCCAGTGATAGGACAAGAGGAAATGGCCATAAATTGAAGCACCAAAAGTTACACAGGAAAAATTTCCTGACAGAGCCCTGGATCAGGCTGCCCAGAGAGGTTGTGGAGTCTCCTTCTCTGGAGATCTTCAAACCCGCTTGGACGCAGTCCTGTGCCACGTGCTGTGGCAGGGAGGTTGGGCTAGGTGACCTCCAAAGGTCCCTTCCAAGATTAATGACTCTATGACTCTATGATTCTAAGATTATGTGGAGAACCACATAATAATTGCCGATCCAGTATGCCATTCTTAAGGCTGTTACAAAAAGTTTATCTCTTGGAAGTCAGAAAGCAGGTAGTACATGATGAGCACTGCTTCTAAAATTTGCTTAGCTTTTGAGTAAAACAGCTTCTTGGACTAAAGAATTCCTGCATAGTCTTCTTTATTTGGACAACTTAGTCAAAGTTAAAAAAGAAAAAAGAAAAAAAGAAGACACGTTAAGTAAAATATATTTAGCCTAAGAAATGGCCAGAGATTTGTTCACTTGTTTTGAAGACATTACAGTTTGTTCCACATAAAATGCGATATATTCTGTTAATATCAACATCTATTTTACAGACAGAGGGCAAATAAATCTAGCCTGGGAGAAAACATATTTTCCATATGGGGAAAATGAAAACAAAGAATTTAACTTCTTAATTCACTAATTGCTGGTAAACATTTTACTCAATATTAAAAAAAATAAATAAAAGTCCTGCAACAGTGAAGTTGTGCCTTTGCTACATTGAAAGGTCATGGTCCTCACAGCAGAACTGCCTTTGTAAACCAACCAGGGAAGGATAAATCTCCTCAGCTATTCCCACAGCACCAAGTACCTATTTTCCTGACACGGTGCCAGAGAAAAGACAGCATCTATCGTAGGTCACTCCTGTAGCCATTGACCACAGCAGAAAGAGACATAACCATACCCCTAAATTTGTGGTTGTCTTGAGCTCAGGAAACGGGAAAGAAGACACTTGCATCAAGCTCAGCTGTAGAACAGGATTACAGAAGGCTGAAGTAGGTACAAGAAGTACAGAAAAAAGGGACAATAGGTAATGACAAAAAAATCCTTTTGTCTTCCCAGTCATCTTAAAAAGCCTGTGACATACGCTGATTTATGTCTGCCATGCATCCAGCTTCAGTGACTGTGGCACAGGCATGCAATGCATGCATTTGAATCCAGCATAACTCCTCCATAACTCACATAGCAATTGTGTTAATTTTCTTCAGCTCTAGATTAAATATATGAAATTTAAAACTTAAGTTTTCAATGAAAGTAAGGATAGGCCATCATGGTGAAGTCCTAATCCTGTGATGAAATTAGAAGTAACAGTAACTTTACTGTTACTTACCTTGAGTTTTGAGTTTGCTTACTACCAGAGCCATTTTCACTTCCACTTTCAAAGACTAACTTTACGTAAGAAGAAAAAAATACTACTTTTTGGATTTCTGAGCAATTTTGAACTTGTGCAGGAATATTTACAAAAATATGAAAAAAAAAAGAAAAAAAAATGGAAAGAAAAAGAAAAAAGCAATCCATGAGAGAAAAGCCCTCGCTGCAGTTTCCTTTGAGAGGAAGAAAATAAACTCCATTCTCACATGGATACTCCATACTGGCAAAAAGGATTCCCAATTATACTATAACATTGTGCAGACCCAGCGGGTTGAGTAGCTACTTTATCCCAGTCACATGTAGCTTTGCTCCCTCTCTCCCTCCATCACAAATACACATGATACAGAAATGCCAGACTTGGCAAGAGCAGGCTGATGATATTACTGAAGAGGGTTTTCTTGATAAGATCATCATCTGTTTCTGGACTCTTGGGTTTGCTCCTTTCCTCAGCAGAGGTACTGCCGCCCCTGATAAATGTCCCTTTGTGTGCAGATCCTCTCCTGATATATGCAAAGACATTTCATCCCTGAGCCTGTTTGGTTTTTCATTTTCTTTATATAGCTAAAATACAACAAGAAGTATATGGGGTACATGGATGATTGTATGTAAAACAGTAGAAAGTGCAGAAAATTAAAAATAGAGATTATGTAACTCAGACTCAAGCCTTTTCTGAGACAGAAGCTTTTCTGCAGGGAGAAAATTAAGCACTTCATCACCTACACAAATCTTTCATTAGGTTTTCTTTGAATCCTTTTAGAAGAAAGATGTTACGGTTTTCCTTTAGATCTGGATAATAATATTTGTAAATACAACATTTAAATAAAATATAATTAATAAGTTTTGTCATGCTTAGACAATATTGGATTTCTTTTATACCTGCAAAAGGTGACAAACAACACAGCAGCCTGTGGTGTTGTCAATGAACGTAGCAAGCTACTAAAGTTAACTTAATAGTAAGACTACAATGTTAATTAACATTATGAAATGTATTAAATAAACAAAAATGTTTTGAAAGGCATTCTTATTAACTCAGAAAGCAAGAGCAATGAGATCATCTGTGAGTGTATCTGTGAAATCTTCTCAGTTTACGGTACGTATGCTTAGAGATAGAAGGATCTATTTTCAACTCCCATTTGTGTAACAGCAGACGCAGTTACTTGCTTCCTACCAGATATGCACCCTCACAGCTATGAATCTGCTGCTTGGATGCTGACTTCTAGCACAGAGTATGCAATCCAGACTCCCCAAATGTCTTACAAAAGAAATAGATGCTTTAACATGATTTCCTTATTCTTTTCAGCATTCACAACAAATTTCTGAAAGGAGAGCACCAAGAAAAAATAAAAATCTCACCAAAGACTTAAATTTATCACTGTTTAGTATGATCTTCCAAAGATCTAGAGAGAATCTTGAGATTAGGGAGGAAAGAGGAGGAATGGGACAAAGGGAGATTGAATGCCAAGTTCCAGTGTGTGCATGCATGTATAGTTCCATCCATTATAATTACAATTTATATGAAAAGTAAAATTATTATAAATAGAGATAAATGTAGTATAACTATAATGTACAATATCAAGATTCAAATTAATCATTTCTTTTCACTTGCTGGAGATAGCCATGCATAACAGACACATGGCTCTGCGCTGCTCCAGCACTCATGAGTTATGTTCTTAGCTACATCTTCTGTGATCAAGTACCAGCAATGGCCAACACAGTTTTTTACCACTGTTGCCACAGGAAGAGAGAATGACTGCTGCCCATAGCCATGGATCACAGCATCCTCGCTTCTTCAGTGCCTCAGTTTGGACTATCACAGCGAATTCCACATGCAGCCACATCTTAACATAGCCAAGACTTTGAAGCTGGTATAAGGAGTGATGCCCATTTATAAGGCAGACTATGTAACTAGAGTGAAATAAACCCCTGAACAGAGATTGAGCACAAGTCCTATGCACCACTTAAATCCTACTCTGAGGCTTACACAAGACTTAAGTAGAATATTGGCCTTGAGGCAGCCCTCTGTACAGGAATGATCTTGACCTTCACATGAATAAGTCCTAGTGGTGTCACATGAGCAAGGTAGCAAAGCATATGCCAAACTGTTTTGCATTAAAGCCTTCCACTTTCTCCGTGCTGACTCTAGGAGCCCCCTGGCTGAGCCCCTTGGCAGCTTTGCCAGCTAGTGACAGGGGAGCCTGGAAGCAGCTCTGGCTGGCAGAAGTGGCATGTCCCGGGGCAAGAGCATGGGGATGGTGCCACTTCATCCTCCTGGAGCTGGACTATGAGCGACCACATCTACCTCTCCATGGTGGTCTGTGTGTACTTGCAAAGGACCAGAAATTGGAGGTGCTGGAAAAATGAAAGAAGAAAGAAAAGAGCTCCCAACCCTCTGTGCCTTGGTTTACCTATATGAGGAATGAATGACTTCAGAACCCTCTGAAGCTCTTGGAAAGCAATTTAAGCTTTCCTCTGAAGGAACTGAAGAGTGTTTTCAAACAATGTGCTGGTTTGGAATATGGAAGGCTCCTGTATTTTAGATCTCCCTTGCACATTTCCATATACATTAGAAAAAAAAAATAAGAGAGAGACTTCTTTTTAGATGTATCATCATTTTATCTCAGCAGTAGTTAAAAAATATTTAGATTCCTCTTGAATTCATTTATTATCTCAGTAATATGCTGTTACTTGTTAGTGAAGTTAATTACGGAAATCTGTCTGGTTATAAAACGTCACACTAACTACTCAGTGATCACTGAGCTCTAGCTGGATAATCCTTTGAGCCTGTTTTCACAATGGTTAGTTTAAATTGGCATTCTGTGATAACCAACCTTATGAGAAAAGAAAAAAAAAAAAAAAAAAAGCTTATACAGAGCTGGAAAAGTTTCATTTCCAGAGTTGAAAAAGAAAAAGGAATTGTATATGATATTTTCTTCTATGAGATGAGTCAAGAATCAGCTATGGAGTCAAGTTTGACTGCCTGCAGTGCTATGTGTCTAATTCTTTTATCTAAAATCATTTACATATTTGCTGTTTCATATCATCAGTAATAAGTGCAAAAAAGAAATGATAAACAGTTAATATTTTAGTTATTAAAAGTATTCTGTTATGCAGTGACCAACTGCATTATTAACACAATTTATAATTTTGGAAAGGACTGCTATTGAGGGTTTTTTTCACCTCTTCATAATATCAATTGTGTTAGTATGTCCTAGTTGCAAATAATTTTGAATTTAAGAATGCCACTGTATTTTTCTTAAGAATAAACAGAGTTTGTAGAAGGTAGTATGCATTTTCATAACCAGTGCTTTGCCCCCTTTGAAATCACACTTTGGTATCAGCTTCATTCTGCTTTAGAAGTATGAGTCAAGAAGTGCATAAAATATGCAAAATATTTTATCATCTCTATTTTCTGGGGGGGAAGTGAGACAAATAAAAGTTAATGCCTTTTTCTTCATATTTCAAGATCAAAAATATCTATATTCTTTGCGGACTTAGCTTGACTCTTAGAGCCTAGATTTTACCTTTGTAACTGATGGCTGAAAACAATCTAAGTCCTCTATTCCCTTAAATGAAAATTTCATCTTAAATGAAAAGTTCAGGGTCTCACTGTGAGTCAGTGCTGGCAACAGAAGTACTGACTTCCTCTAGCAGTTACAATCACTGATCCTAAAAATTTCACAGAATTCATATATAAAACTTGTTCTGAAGAAGTAGGAAAGTATTTCTGGCAGGAAAATAGAGAGTGTCCAGACAGATCAAAGGAATTACAAGTCAAAATATATCTGGGCTGCAGAATTATTTTGTCTTGGAAGCATTAAAACTGACCCTCTACAATGATGTTTTAAAATAATAATGTCTGTTTACAGCAGCTTATTATCTTTTAATAAGAAAGTACTACAAGAATATAAGAACAGAACTCTAGACTGTTACTGACCATGAAGTATATTAAGTAGCAATATTTAAGTATACAGCAAGCAAACAAAGTGAAAGGCTGCAGGTAACATCTTTCATTCCCTTGCTGATAAAATTGGTATCTCTAAAATAAAACAAAACAAAGAAACCCCCACCTAAAGACCTGCTCTTTCTGTTCCTTTCTCACAAATTAAAAATTAAAAAAAAAAGCAACCTATACATCAACCTAAAAATGCTCAGTGAGGAGAAAATCTCTGTTCTAGCCACAGCTACAACTCTAATGTAGACTTAACAATACTCTTCTGAAAGACATAAAGAACTTGATGTAGAAGGAATACAGGTTTTATGGTGACAGGTGCTCAACCATGTTTTCCCATATTCTTAATCTCAATTAACAGCATACAATTCTAGCATATATTATATATTAATTCAAAAGGATAAAACAATATAGACAAAAAAAAAACACTTTTGGATTGGAATAAATCAAATATTCCAAAACTAAGCCTTCTGGCATTAGGAAATGCTTGAACTTGAATGTAGCCTCCTTATGCCTTGAACCACTCTTTTGCAGATGGTAGGACCTTATTACAAATGCCAAATTTCTCTCTTGTGCTCAGGACACTAGTTTCCTGTCCAGGTAATCTATCTACTCCTCCTCGTCCCCCTGTTGCCTGAGTGACCTCACTGTTTCCCTTCTTATGAGTTGCATGTACTGAGGCACACTCGAGTTTCCAGGGATTGCCTCCAATGATGTGCAAGTGCAGATGTTAGGAAAAAACAGTAAGAATAAGGTGCATATGTTTCCCTTCTCACAACTGGTTCCTAGACTTCTATCTTCCCCTGTCAACCAGAGACCATTTGCCAACCAAGTCTAATTTCCTCCTTCAGCTTCGCAAAACCTGTCTCCTGCTGTCATCAGTTGCAATCTAGGTAAAAAATGAATTTTTGTCAAATATTTATATCTTTTCCCAGTCATAAGGCAACACCTTGAGTCCAAACTTTCTAATTCCTTGACTGTAGCTAGCCAAAGAAGCATGGTGTTCCACAGCAGACTAACCTATCCAGCAGAAAAGCCATTTATGACTCAGTGTGGACATATCCAACATACCGGTAGATGTAACAGTAGCTGTGGTACTAGCATCTTTCCTACTTCCTATGTTTATCACACTATTTCTTTTACTTGCTTCTGTGCAAATGCTACGCTTTACGCACTTGATGGATGTTTCAGAAGATCTTATCTTCCAGTCCACAGACAGAATCTCCTCAGTGACCTCTTTTGCCAGACACCAGTAGCCAGAACAGCTATTAAATAAAAGATTTCTACAATAGCATCACATGTGAACATGGAAGTAAATTTCAACAAAGAGAACATTACAGCTCACATGAAGAAGTAATAGCAATGTCACACCTCTCACCTGGAAATAAAAATTTCAAACTTTTATCGGGAGTAGAAGCTTAATTAAATGTAGGGAAATGTTTATTAATTTCACTATTTAATCAGATGCCCTTCTTGAAATAAATACACCTTTTCCTCTTCTCCAATCTTTATTCCAAAATGATACTTTTAAGTCTCTTCTCAAAACCATAAAAAGATTCCTAAACTACCTCCAAGTAACACTAGCGAACTTCAGGTACTGCGCCTGAGTCAGCCTGCAGGCTCCTAGGAGGCGGGGACCACATTTCACCTGTTTCTAGAAGCACCACCCACATTGCCTGGATTAGATAAATAATAATACAAGTCAAATAAACTAAGGATGTATCTTAATGGGAAGATGAAATGAAGACTAATCACCCAAAAGAGATGGGATGTTGTCTGGATAATTACAGAGAAGGAAATGATTAAGCCATGGGCCTCACAATGCATGCCACTCTTAAGCTGAAGCTAGGAAGCACGTAGACGAAAAGCAGCAGATGTGTCTTTCAAATTACTGTGGAAGCATTAAGGTCATAATGCAGCAAAGGGAAATTCCGTGTTCATAAACTTTACACTGACTTAAAATAGATAAAGAAGAAAGCAAGCTATTACTCTTGAAAGAATTTTGACCAAAAAGCTGTTTATGTAGAAGAAAAGAATATTTGTTTATATACTTATTTTAATCTCGTAGATATACTCACAAATTGGCAAATGGTATTTGAAGTATGAAGCAGTGCAATTGTTCCAAAACTCCTTTCACCCCACAAAACATTTATCACCTGCCACTGAAACATACACAAATCTCATTTTCTAGTTTGTTTCTTTCCCACTACAAATATTTTGACAAAAAAACCCTCATTTTGAATGGCAGTCCACTCATTGGTGTCATTCCAGGACAAATATGTCACTCATTTTGCATTCTAGTAGAGATTCTTTAGTGATCCCAGTTTTATAACCATGTACCATTCTTTGACTTTTTTCACAATGATCCATTTAGACCTCCTGACACAAAAACAATAGCAGGGCATGTAATAAAATTACTGCTGTTCTTTGCTGTCAAGAACAAACATAATAAAACTTGTAAAAGCAAATCAAGTATACACTTAGTAACTAGCAAAATAAGGGTAGAAAGAGGCATGAGAATCTATATTAATATTGCAAGTAGAAGTATTGAGTTTGTATGTCATTTCCAGTAGCTGGAATATTATATTATATTTTGCATATTCATGGAGCACTTGAAAAAATAAAAACTATTCTTTTTTTAACTTACAACGCGGAACATATAGTTATCATGTCAACAATATATCTTCTGTATCCATAAAGTCTTAAGTATTTTCACTGAGAAACAGAGGTATCACATCTCACCTGTCCTAAGCCAAGATAGCTTGGTATAAATAGTGTAGAATTTAAAAGCACTATAGAATAAAGATACCAGTGTTTGACAAAACCATTATTTCACTGAGAGGTATGATACTTTTCTCAGAAGGGCAATAAAAAGTAAATTCCACCCTGCCTTGTACATAAAGAACAGTTAAAATGAAAAATTTGTTGTGTGACATCCCATGTTGTTAACAATATAGGCAGATCAAGATAAATAGCTGGACTTGGACCATCATCAGAAGACACAAGGCCATATTTGCTAGTCTATTATGTCATGCTGCTTGAATTCACGAATCCAAGCGTGCAATAACTTTTTGTGACAAGATGGAGAAGTTATACTTTATACAAACACACATGCAAGATAAATGAATTAAAACAAGCAAGTATATTGTATCTTTAAACTACTGTTAAGTAACATCATATTTGAATAATTCCAAAATCTAAAGCATAGAAACTGCTCAGAAAATAGCATCAAGTAATTGAAAGCAAACTAATTGCCAGATGACTTACATCAAATCAGTGCCTGCCTGTGTAAACCAAAACAGTAGAATAAGAAAATAACATTTAGGAGATATTTTGAAATGTGAAAAGGGATCACAGCACCAGTATCGCATACACTTTGACAGTGACAGTGACCTACAATTGACAGTTCACTCTGAATGCTGTTCCCTTCTAAAAATACCTCAGACATTCGGAAGGGCCACAGCATTTTAGTAGCAATGCTTGTTCATATTTCCTTTCTCTCATTCCCATTCAAAACATGGATATACTTAAAAAAAAATTCAAAGGATAATTTTAAGAGTAAATGGTAAGGTTGTTAGAAAAGTCTATAATTCTATCCCAAACTTTTCAGCTGTTTCTGTGACATATCACACATATCAGTTGCTCTGATGTAATTTCATTTAACTCCAATCCTAAAAATGCATATACGTTTGCACTTTTAAACCTATGCTTTAAGAATATGCTAATTATACAGTTCAGATGATCTGGAAAGAAATCCATTTGCACTGATGATATAAGGGAGTGACAGTACAATTTACATTAAGAAATGTTTTCTCATTTTTCTCAAAAATTGGTTTGCACTCATCCGGAGAAATCTAAATTCATCCAAAGGCTTCCCTCCCTACTTCTCCATGGTTACTAAATAACATGACAATCTGAATGACGAACAAGAAGCACATAAGAAGGGTTACAAAAACTCCTCTGGACACAGGTAGACAGGCAGCCAACATTTTCTTTTGTAATCTGATTAAATAAACTGTTATTACATAGAAAACATCAAAATGCTAGTAGCACACAATTCTCTGCGTGAGATTATTCCTAACATTTTGAATTAGTTATTCCAAATTCTCTACATTAGCCCAAGGGATAGTTGGCCAGTCTACCTTACTCTGAGGGAAAACTGCTGGATGTGGAGATATCTATTGTAAATTTTCCCCTTTTATTTTTGACTTCGTTCACACACCTAGATTTACTACAATTTTAGCAATAATATAGCACAGCATGTTTTTAACACACATATCACTGCCACATTAATACCAACCTTTATAGAACAGTCAGAGCTTAGGGAAGAGTGCTCGGTTCATCATGACTCCTTTCAGTGTTCAAGAGATACTGCTCCCTTCTCTGGGAGAGGGATGGCCCAAGGAGAATTCTTCTTTGAGCACTTTACTATTCCTAAGCAACAAGCACCTAAGCACTTAAACTTTGAGAGCTAAAAAGTGTTTTCTTATATTCATTTGGTTCATAGCTAGCTTGCCATATACTTTATTTAAAAAAGCATATTCATAAATTACCCTCAGAATTGAAACTGATATGTTTTGTTACTTTGTGAAGTCATGGGGAAACAAAGAAATGAGTTACCTGACTTTTGGGGAACATATCTACACCATTGTGTGAATGAGGTTACTGTGTTTGATATAACATTAAACTTGTATGTATGCATAGCAGAGATGTCTGCTAATGATGTGCCAAAGATAAGAGGATTAGTATCTTCTTAGACATCACACAGCCTAAAAACCATGAACTGCGGCATCAAGAAGTGTAGATCGAGAACTTTTCAAGATAACTGAAAACAGTGGACAAAAAGATCTCTTTTCAAAAAGAAAAGATCTTAGGAGGAGTTCAACTAAATGATCACAGACTACCAACAATTTGCAATTTTATTAACACAAGGTGTTTATTTAAATTTTTGAAAGTCAAACAACTAAATATTTCCATCATATACAATTTTGAAAAGAATATTTTGACTATGAGAACATCACCTTAAGATAACCTTCTAACAGTTTCTACTTGTACTAGATATGTATTTCTCACAAGGAAGAATAGAGACCAAATTAAAATTACTATTATTGGGAGATTTACAAAAAGTGTGAAGACAGAAGCATGGAAGTTTGAGGCTAAAAAAAAGTCTGCATAATTCTACAAAATAAAGATGAGGTTAATCCGAAACCTATGAAAATTAATATCAAGATTCTAATTGACCCCAGCGCGCTTTGGATTAGGCCCTGCATGTTCAATGTGGTTGTTCAGTGTAGTTTTGTAGTACTCTTGAAGAATGTTCACTCAATTATCATTTAACCTTCTCTCAGTAGTTTTTTTGTTTATTTATTTCCACTGAAACTGAGGTATCTTGAATGAATCTATGCAGCTATTTCTTTCTTTTGACAAACATGTTTTCAAACAGCTTGTATGTACAAAAGTAAATTTTAACAGTTACTATACTCTTCCAGAAACAACAAAAAAAGAGATTTTCACCAAATTTTGCTATGATTTTCTCTGGAATACTTTAGGATGATGATTGTGGATTCTGCAAAGAAAAACACAGAAGAAATCAGTGGCAATTTCCAACACATACATAACATTCACTCATACAGAATTACAGAATGGTTAAGGTTGGAAGGGACCTCTAGAGATAATGAATACCACTCACATAAGGAAATAGCCTCAGCTTAACAGTGGGATGGAAGAGGTGGAGAATATTAATGGGCGAGTTTAAAGATCAACTGAAAGGCTTGTTATAAAACTGAATGTATTCCGGAAGATTTAAGTTCTGAAAATTATATTTTGCTTTTCAAATCAGTGGAATGGTTTCACAGTTCCAAAACATTTGCCCAAATAATTAAGGATTCTGTTGCAGCTGTGCTATCTGCATTTTCTGGAGGAAAGTGTTTGTGTTCTAGGCACAGAAAAGAAGTTTTCTTTTTTTTTTTCCCAGTGGTTTGGGATGCCAACAGCTTGACAGCTACTGACAGCTTAACAGCTCTTTGATTCCCACTCCATTCCACTGAATCTGAAAGCTATCCTCCAGAAACAGCAAATTTGATCGGTATTTCAACCTAAACACTTCACTGTTTCAGGCTTCATAGGCAGAAAAATAGTATGATAAATTAGACTCAGTATATCATGTCTCTGTTTCACTTTTCTGGCACTATCTGCTTGAAGCTAAGAGAAGTCATATTCTGCCAGATGCTGTATCATAGTTGCTTTAATGATACAAAAGCTTGCAGGGTGAATAAGCTGGGGAAAACTCTTCACAGATGTTCTTGTCCCTTTGGTTCATCTACTTTTTTGTTTGCTTGTTTTATTTTACAGAGGAGATCCTTAAAATGTTTACTGAAGTTGAAAGGATAATAATTTTAGAAAGAGTAGCAATAAAAATCCATACTTATGAGGGAGAACAAAACTAGAGACAATGCAGAAAATGCATAAATATTTAGTGTTCCTACAGTTACAGTTTTGTGATTAGGGCACTGCGGTTCAAACATACCTGGCAATCTTTAGCCCCTCTTTATGCGAGCTTGACTTTTCTTTTGCACTAAGCCTGTGAAATAGAGCAAGGAAAAAAAAATCAATTCCTATACATAAGAAAGACAAGTTACCTGTATTCAACACCACAATGCTGACACTGTACATATACATATATGCAAATGATTACCTGATTCATCTTGTCCAGTTCCAGAAAAGCAGGCTGATGTGAGTTTTCTACCTAATACCTCTCATTTTGGCATTTCTGCTGCATTACTGGCAGCCCCATATAGCAGGGTATCTGATGTGCAGGACTCCATCAAGTGAAATTCCAATTTGGCCTTTTTATTTCATGAGTGTTGGACTCTGCACAAGTAACAATACAAAATATCTCTCACCTGCAAATGATTTACAATAACATAATCAATGATGTATTTCCTATGATCCGCTTTACCGTGAAACATTCCACGTCTGGAAATATTTTGCATGAAAAAAAAGTCAGTAAATTCCAGTCATTATCATTTTTATATTACTGCTTTCGTTCCTTTCCCATATGCTTACAGTCGTAACAATTACACCCAAGAAAGACCACAGAGGAATTCATTTATACTGCTCACTTACCAAAAGGCATTGTTAACAGAATATTTCCTTGGGTTCTGCCCGAGGGCCCTAGGGTTTAAATTGCTGTGTTGGCCTTCGCTTACCTGTGAAGAAGAGTTGCTACCAATTATTTTATCTCATCCACCCTGCACACCTCCTGTGCACAGTGACATTTTTGAGGCTTTAAATATCTTTGCTAAAGGCACTACATGCAGATATGTGATATGTTTGGCGCTTGTGACTTGTAAAAGGGAAAACACAGGCTGGCTAAATGAATTTGGGTCAAAAGACTAAACTGAATCAAATCACACTGAATATCATGATCTAAAACATAGTACTGGAGAGTTATCAAGGGTTAGACAATGTATGGAAATTGTAATCCCACAATACCATGTTCCTACTTCCAAACCTTTAAATTTGTAACATATTTTTAACACTGCAAGTGATTTTCTTTCTCCTGTGCTGCACATTATTAATGAGAGAACATGATTACATTGTAAGTCAGAGACCAATATAGTCGCTCCCAGAAAGGGGGATGAAGAAAACAGTTATATGGGTTGACCCTGCCTCAGCTCCATATCCCTATCATATTTCATATGATATCCATATCATATGAAATGAAGTGCAGGGGGGAGAAAGAAGCTACTTAGTGAGGGTCCCAGTAACTTTTGTCCTCTCTCTTGGGAGTCGGTGTGTTTGCACGCACATGTATAGACATCCTGGTGGATAGACACTAAGCATGAATTTGCAATTTTGCAATTTTGGCAACAGGCAACTTGCTTCAGCATAACAAGTTTGAGAAACTGTAAAGAGCACCAGGTATTCACAGCACTGTGGCTAATGTTAACCAGTATGGAGTTTTCATGCCAAAGCAGTTAGATTTGATGAGTTGGAAGAATAAGATTGTGTAGAACACTTTGAATATTTTATTAAAATTTAAGCATATTTTTAACATTCCCTCTTGAATTTTATAGCTCTAGCAGAAAAAAATATATATATATTTTTGCTTGCAGGATTTTTCATCTTCCTTCATGACTTCAGCATAAGAGTACCCACTGTGCAGGCTCCAGCCACTGTGCACTTCTACAGATCATGGGAAAATCATGTAAGCTGTAAAAAAAATAATCTGTAAGCTGTAAAAACAAATATTGTCATGAAGAAATAAACGTGATGCCTTGCTATGAAGATTAAGACATTTGTTTTGTACAAAGTTTTGTACAAAGTATAGAAAATGAGGTTCCAGAAACAAAAGCTTTCCACTCTCAGAGCACTTCTGTAGTCTCTGGTTTCCATATTCGTCGGCCCATCAGCTGCTGTAGTGGCAAATAAAAATAGTTAGTCTGCCAGTCCCAAACAATAAAGTGAAATCTATGTTTAAATGGCCACTTTGTGTTGAACAGTCAGGAAAATGAAGAAATCCTTCACAGATACCCTGGTAAGAATGCCCTGCAGAATATTCCTTTTTTGGATCTTAGCTACTTGAAATATCTAATATCACTGCATGCAGTGTAACAGTACACTGATCCGTCTACATTTTGGCGTATCCAGGCATACCTGTTCATGAAAAGGACCTACCTCTTTCCTCTTGGTGACACCTGCTGTTCTCCTCTCATTCAGCTTTGCACTTGGCAGCCTAAGCCAAAGCGATTCTGATATCCCTTCTATTGTATTACAACTTTTGGGTTCTCTGCCAAATCCTTGAACCATATTTAATGTCATTGATTTGTCACAGGCGTCATAGTTTACTTAGATTTAGCCCCTGTTACAAGTTTGGCAACTGGAACCAAAGATCACTTCTGTAGCTGTTGTACAATCCGGCAACACTACACAGCAAGACTATGTGGTTGCTATATCTACCACAGCATTTTATTCTGATTTAAAGATTTTTGAATTTTGTAACTTAGGTCTTTATTAAGTGTGATAAAGCTCATGTTTTCAATATTCTAAAATGTGATTGTTTGAGATTACCCCATTTCCCTTCACCCTACATAGTCTGGAGATGGCAATCAAATATTGCAGCTGTAGAAGTTAAGAAATTTTGTCTAATTTGCAAGAAGTATAAACTCACTTCAAGATTTTTTGTGTGATTCTCAAATGAAAAATGATTTGTACATTTTTGTGTCATATCTTAGAGTTGTGGGTAGATTTGGTAGACCTATGGCAGGTTTCTTCTCCTCACTGTAAATTTTGCATGTATGCAAAATTTCTGTTCTGACATGATGTCATCATGTAATTATGGATTGATATTTGAATGTAATCCTAGTTCTGGGAAACAAAGGATACTTGTGCAAAGCAATGGGAGGTTTCTTAGGTACGCCAACAATTTTCACCGATCTTTCCAACTCAAATAAAAATTCAATTACTATGTAATCTTACAGTTTCAACTAATAAGAATGTGAGAGTAATTTTAGACCCAAATGCATTTTTTTTGAATTGTACTGTTAATCAATAAAATGCATTTTTCATAAAAATAGCCTGTATAATCTTCCCAATGCAACACATGGCTGTTCTTTCCCTTGAAAAATATGAAAATGTTGCCTAACTCTTCACAAACAGTCCATCCATAAGCTTATGTTTCATAAAAATATGATTAAATGCAACAGACCTTCCAAAAGATTATTATGTGAACATGAAAGAGAACTATGTAATAACAAATGAACTCTCCCTTATCCTCAGTTTCACCCCAACATCATACATGTCATAAAATATTCTTATCCCTGTATTCCTCCACTTTTAACTTCTTCCAAAGGACAATTCAGTGAGTAACAAGCTCTTTTCTAAAATATGAAAAAGTCACAATTGGTGGAAACAGAATGTTTGCATGTCAAGCACAGACTACAGTAACACATATATACAGATTTTATCCACACTGTCATTTAGATTTGGGACAGTTTCACCTAATTACAGTAAGGTGATTTTTTTTATATTTATACTTATTATTATAAATCTCTCATTGAAATACATAGATCCAAGTCCCGCAGGGAATGTCACATATTCTCTAGATGTCTCTAGAGATTAATTCTGAGGTCATTATAATGCTGAGCAGGATCCATTATAAGGAATCAATCATACTATTAGCATTATAACAGTTCTTCAATATTCGCTCTGTTGGAAGAAACAAAACAATTTTGTGCTTGCAGTTCAGACTGTAAGCTACCCTCCCCATGCTGTGCTGTGATTTTATCTCAACTGTGTTTCCATATTGAGACTTACCTACTCATTTTGCCAATGGTATTTGTATGCGTTAATATTTCATTTATTTATAACGATATGCTAAAATTTTACAATTTTCATTTCGACTTTGGATATAAGCAAAAAAAAATCATGGTTGAGCTAGTTTATAAAGTTAAGAATTTCCTTAGACTTTTCCTTAAAATCCTAAGGTTTTTCAATACACTTCAGGTATGATTAGATTAAAAAAAAATAAGTTTTAAAATGCAAATAGATATAAGCTTGGAATGTAAACATTTTATTTGATGACTTTTGTCATTACAGTCATGCAGACAGGAAAATCCCTTGTGGTTACAGTTTTCTGTAAGCAGTTGTATCTTTGTTTCACACGACCTCATGCAGATGAAATACAGCCTACCGTATGGAGCAGTATGTTGGTAGCCTGCATCAAAGACATAAGTTATTGAAAACGCACCGGTGTCGCTTTCCATTTACATCAGTCTGCCTTTGAACAGGCATATAGGAATTGGGCCCCAAGCAGCGTGACTGCGCTTGCCCAGACATTCCCATCTGAGGGAACTGCAACCTTGCAAATTATGAAGACATGTATTTTGGGAACCATCATTTAGGGACATGGCAAACACAAATTTTATGTGTTCTACAGAGAAGAATGTACACATCTATGCTTTCCTAAGCTGAACATGTTATGGAATGACATCTGCTTGTAAGAACAATATTGGTCCCCTTTATATCAAACAGGAATCTGTACTTACTGCAAATAAGTTAGCACTCAAGAAAGAAGCCCAACTGTTTTTCAATGTTTTGGTCTTCAGCCATTAGTAGTTGCCTTCATATATGCTTTTCTTCATTAAAAATAGAACATTGTCAATAAAGAATGTAGTCAGTATAAAAAGATATGTCAAATGAAAATGGCAAACTGTTGTTGGTCAAGGCAGAGTGACAGTGCACATGCACAGTATAGCAGTTACTAGCTAATATATACACTCCTTAAAAGCATATTTATTTCATTGAAGAAACAGTGATTTTAGCAACCTTGGTGATTCTCCTAAAATATGAATAGGGAGAAAAGAACGAATGAAAAAGACATCTTTTGATGAGAGATTATGTAGGCTTTACAATCGAGAAAATTTAGTTGCTGTTGCAGCAAAGGAATGTGATAGGAAATTTTACAGTTGAAGGAGAAATGTCACAGTATTTTGATAAGAGAGCGATGAACTTTTTTTCCCTTGTGCCATTATCAAGGCGAAGTGAACAAAATACATCATTTATAACCCACTGCTCTACCATTATCTCCTGGTGAGACACTTGTTTTAAAATACACAAGGACCTTTTTTTCTCTAAGACTAAAGCTCTCTGTGAGGCTCAGTCTTCCTTTATAACCATGAAAGAAAGTTGACACTTGTGTGGGCCAAAGTTTCCAGGCAACCACACAAGGGCACTTATACACCCTCCAGGTCACCTCTAGTTCTGAAGTACAGAGGAAGCGTATGAACAGTATATGTCCCTTTGATCACAGATACCATCTAAAACTGATGTGGAGAGAAAATCCTGCACTTGGGAAGAAAGGCACTACAGTCTGCTTAAAGCTTTTTCTTACCTAATGTATCCAGAAAGGAAAGGTTAGTGTGTTAGTGCAAAACTGCTAAAATATTTTTTTTTCATAATAGCCACAAAACACCATTGACTCTCTCCTGACGTTCACTATTCTTGCCTTGGTATTCTTGCTGTCATTTTTTTTCTTTATGATTAATCTCCCAACACAGCAGCACAGTTGCTGTTACTGTTTGTTCTGCAAACCTACACTCAAGTACGCAGTGAGCAGTAGCAAGAAAGCATCTGCCAGCCCACTTAGTGCAGGGGCTGTGTAGAACACATACAGACATACAGAAAACGCCACAACACTTCGACAGAAGTACCACAAGCCCACAGCATAAGCAGCGAGCAAGATGCACACCTTTTAAACTCACGCTGAATAAGATAGATAGATAGAAGATATTTTTCGTCAGAGTCTGGTGCTATGTAGTCTCATCAAAGACTGAGAAGACAAGAGACTAAGTTATATCAGATAATAACAGGGTGCAATATTCTGGAGACCTCCTAATTACTACTCACATATTTTATTTGTCCTGTAGTGAGAAAGTCAGACTCAGCCATAAGCTGTCAATTTAACTAATTTGATGAAAACAAATAAGAAGCTTGTTTCCAGAAATGACAGAAGATTTTACCAGAAGCTCCAGGTTATTTTGCTATTCCTACATATGTGTGTGTCCTACATATGTGCTTAACAGCTTAAATATTTTATCTTGAATGTTAACCCAATGCATTTCCTGAATTAATAAGGAAAAAGACACATTATGGGAACAAGGAGGATAATGGTAGTAAGAAAATAAAATGGACAGTTTTTCTTACATTGAAAGTATACTATATTTACTATATTTACTAAATTTAATTCGAATGAGAAAAATAAGGGAAGGAAAAAAAAATCAGGCAAAAAAATAAGCTTAATTACCATAAAAATGACTGCTTCAAGATAATTTTTAGATGCATGAATATAGGTTGAATGTTTATGCAAACATTTATCTAAGTACTGCAGCAGATAACAGAACCTGAATTAACTGTCATTTCCCTTTTCAGTTGCACAAGCAAAAAGTGAGAAGGAATGCTATAGATTTTTGAACTACTCAACAAAATTTTCACCTAGAGAAAGTAACCTATGGTTCCCCAAAATCAAAGTAAAATAAAACAGAACTCCTTATTTTCAGAATATTCTTTTTCTACTTATATTAAAAGAGACAATCAAGGTTCAGTTCTTTTTGTTGACATTTCCTTTACTTTGGGAATGTCTCAAAAAACCCTTTTCACTTAGAAATTTCATTCAAAAGATGGCCTTACTAGCAAATTCAAGTTCCTAACTGAATTATGAAAGTTATGGAACACTTGACATAAATTTTAAATCAGTATTTTTTCTTTTTTTCTTTTTTTGAGAATGGGGAAGAGGAGCATTTATATAGTAAAAAGACATGCATTCTACACACAGTTTCTGAGTAAGAGTACCTTATTAACAAAAACAGAAAAAATATTGATTTAAAATTTTTTTTGAGCGTTTTAATGAATTACATCATATTTTCCCTTATGTTGTAAAATCACTTTCTGATTCACTCATACAGACAAATGTTTGCGGCAAGAAATCTTGCCCTAGAAGCTAAGCCATTCAAAGTGCTCAACAAAATGAATTTAGCAGCAAATTCTTTCAAAGCTGTAATATAGGACCAATGATTTAATTGCCACACTCCAAAGTTGGTGGGCAGGTCAGTCTATTACTGACCCCTTCTATTTAACTTTGGTGGAGGGTGGTTGGTCTAGGACCAACGTAGTCTCTCAAAACAGGATGATAAGTTAATTTCACAGTTATCACAAAATAACATATGATATTAGGTGGTAGCGACATGATAACTCCACTGGAAACAATGGTAATTACATAGTAAATCGTGTCAATGATACTGCATTATCTCCTAACTATTCAATTAACTCGTGTCACCACTGCATACTATGTTTAGAAAGTTGCTGATGCAATATTTCCGTATCATAATTGCAAAGATAGTTGAACAAGATAGTACACTATAATTTTAGGAAGTTTCTAATATTACATGGTTAAAACTATTTCTACCACAAAAAAAACAAATATTGTCATGAAGAATGAGACTCAGAAAACAGAAAAATACCACCTGAAATGGAAATAGGTTTGAAAAACAACCTTCAAACTAATTAGGTTACTTTTTCTTCGATATTGAAAGTGAGACATTATTTCATAAATCTAATTCCAACTGAGATTCAGAGAACTAACCAAAGGTAAGAGTCGTCAGCCATCATAAAAACAATTACCATTTTAATTGCTAAAAAAGTAACATTTATTTTAATGTGCAGGTAGCTAATAAAAAGGATGCTTTTATAAATTAAGAGAATATGCTTAAATTCTAAAAGTGTGTGAACAAATTGAGGTGCTCACACACAATGATGCACTTCCACTAGGAACAACAGGGCCTTCTCATTTTCAAATCAAAATCAGCTGAGGTTCAAGAGCAACTATTCAGACATAGGATGGATTTAAATGCTTGAACTTGTCCTGCGCTGCCACCCAACAGTCAGGAGTGCAGGGTGTGACCACTACTTTGTGGTTCAAAAACGTTCTTCTTAACTACTGCTTTTGTGAGCCCAGAATTAAATTATCAGCTTGTACAAATCAAAATTACAGCTAGATCTGACGCAAGGCATGTTAATGGTGTTACATTGATTTATATCAACTTAAGATGATTCGCAAGGAATATTAATCAACGAATACTCCTTTCTCTCAATTAAATGCATCTTTGAGTCAATTTCTAATTAAAGACAAAAGCCAAAGTTTAAAATTTCTGTGTGATAAGGAAGCTTGGGGACACAGCCTCCTAAGACATATGAAGGCTTCGGCAAATTTTGCAGAATATCTTCAACAGGGGACTCATGGAAATTAAAGCACATCTGGCAACATTTACCTGTGATGCAAATACTTCTAATGCATGAAGTTGTTTTTGTCGTATTTTTCAGCTTGCCTTTGCGACAATGATATGTTCTACAGCTTGCCCAGATTTAGAACACCTCTTTCAAGGCCAGCTCCACCTACTTTTTCATCTCTGCTCATGAGAGTTTTGTGGCTATAAGAATACAAAGGATTCTGCATGAGTTTAGTGCATGACTCATTTCCAGCAAATCAACACATATACTTTCAATTTGTTATGCATGAGAGATGCGTAAAAATATAGATGTTCGAGCCTCTGGAGGACAAAATAAGCAAAATATATAAGCACTGTATCTAAATCATAACTCCAGTTAAATTCTAACACACAGACTGTACAGTAATTTCACAAGTATAGGAAAGATTTTAAAAATATCAGCCCAGATCCTAGACCTGTCCTTGGCTTCCTGAAAAACCCGTGCAGCCCAATATCACAGATTTCCTTCTGCTCACTGTACTGCCACGTGGCAGGGAAAAGATGATTATCTTTTTCTGCAAAAGCAGAAAGAAGCCCAAACACCACTCCTGCCACTTCTTGACAGACGGTCCTAATTCCAGCTCCTGGGGAAGGGAATTTCCTTCTGGAATGGAGCAGGTACTTAGGCTGGGATGGGAGGCATGGACTTGTGCAATACACAGCCCTTCCTCTCTGTGGATGGCAAACTGGAAGCAAATTACTGGCAAGTAAGGAAGACACAAAGTTCAAATTCAGCCAAAACCTCTGCCAGAACAGAAATGCCAACCAAGTAAATTAAAAATTCCTCTAAATTCAACCTCTCCCATGATAATTAAGTATTTGAATTTACTCGATTGATGCTCCAACATACATTTAGACACAGTAAGACTGCAAGTATAAAAACAGGGGAATAGAGAGCAGCAAGAGTAAACACAAAGGCAGATGGGATGGGGGAAAGACTTACAATTATAAATAATTCAGTGAGTTAACCTAAACCATTCCTCCACAAACATAACCAGGAGAAGAGAAATCAGGTGTATTTCCTACTTCCTGCAATAAGCAGTGGATGAACTCCACTGCTCCAAATTAGAAGATTTTTTTTTTTCAGCTATTTGTAATGAATTTATATTTCTTATTATGATAAATCTATATTTATACACTCTTAATATAAATATTCAGTTCTACTTTCTGGAGGCAGTTAGACTAAAAAGAAAAACACAAATCAGTGATGCACTGCATTGCCAACTTCTACAACTATCTTCAGCTAATCACAGAAACAAAAGGAGGAAAAAAAAAAGTTGGCTTTGGGGGATTGCTTTTTTTTTTTTTTTTTTTCTGGCTCTATCATCTTCCAGCATCCTCCATAGAACTTTAAGAAACAAGACACTTCTTTTGAATCAGATATCCATTATCAATTTGGACACAGAGCGTCTGAACCAGTATTATCTGCAAATGATTTATGAGGGCAGGTATTTCTCTACCTGAACATTTTAGTGAAACCATAAATATAAGTAAAGACAGAGGCTGGGATTCAAAAAGAAAGCCTTGAAAATATTTTATATGGAAAACTACTTTCATCTGATGAAAATTATAATTCAGCATTTATGTAACTATTTTTTAATGTTTGTTTGCCAAAACTCTCCTTTCTTAGTGATATTTCATATATTCACTATAAATGCTTATAAATAAAACCTGCTGAACTAAGTCAACTGATCAGATGTCCTCCCACTGACATCAACTAAGAATGCATGAGAGCATGAAACATAAAACATAATTCAGAAAAGAATGTATTTAATAACAACATCGTAAAAACAGCAATTTGAATTGTTTACAAAAAATATTCTCAAAAACCCTGATAGAAGCAGTATTTTTTTTTCTGTTATGTAACCTACATAACATTGAGTTTCAGCAAGATATTTACCCTTGGGATACATTCATTTCCATCTTTGTACTGCAGTGTTGATGATACTGCTTTCTCCTGTGTGGAGAAGAATGGACTGCTATCTCCAACACTTGCCTTCTCTTCCATACTGTCCCTACAGAGCTTGACATTATATTGGAAGCATCACAGCATCCCAAAATTTAGAAACAGTTTAATAATAATCTTGACTTATATTATGTTAGTATGAATTTCCAACATGGCCTATTTTATGAAAAAGATAAAAAGAAAAAAAAATATTATAAATCAGTTCTCCATGGAAATGATCTAATAGTTAATTTAATCTTCTAGATATTTAAGTTGTTCTAAACTTTGTTTCATCTTTTACTTATTTCTATTGATTATTTCTATTTACTTATTCCTGAATTATTATTAGCTGCATCAAGAATACTTTTCTCTAAATTAAAAGAGAAAGAATCCTCTCTTAAAGTACTGTAAATGTGTTCAGCCCAAGTAAATTTTATGGAAAAATATGTGCATATTAAAATTCAATTGTTAAAACAGAAATTCATATACAGACATTTCACTACTTTCATTAGGAATTTGAGTTCATAATCTAGTATGTATACATGCTAGAATATATTCTGTACTTACAGTTCCAATAATGCATATTTACCAGTGTTTTTTACCTGAAGATCTTAAATTGTTGGAAACATATAAGTGAATTAAGCACCACATCTTCCATTAAAGATATAAAAATATGAGGTTTCATATTTCACACATAATAAATACAATATACAAAACCTAAATGACAGTATTTCAATTTGGGGCAACTCAGGTTGGGCTTGACTTTAAAACTTGCTTTTCCAATACTTTTCTAATTCACTAATGAAGCCTAGAAACCATGCAAGCTAGATTCTAGAAAGCTAGAGCAAAGCAGCTGAACATCAAGGCCAAATTTTAAGCACTGGGGTGCTGCTCACATAACAAAGGAAATAACTCAGTATTCTCATCTTCAGTGTTATGCTTCTGCTATGCAAAAACATCTGTTTTCTATACCATCTCTTTTGAAAATTGAAGAGAATAGACAATTTTAACTTCATATAACATAAAATGTATAGCAGTAATGTGTTTATGATTTCTTTATGAAAAAAAAAAAAGTATTTTGAAGTTTCCTCGCAGTAGATTTAGTATTTCCCTAGCTACCCAGGCAAACAACTCCATCTTACCATAGTGAAGACCCAGTTAGAAAGAAGTGCAAGACCTAATTCAGATTCCTTCCTTCATATTTATTGTGTAAGGGATTGTTTAAGTATACGGCACATCCAGTCCATTGGATGAAGAAGAGTTGATAGATAGAAAGCAAAAGAAGAGCCTTTCTTGCCCTTTTTTAGCTCATCACTGAAAGCCATTTTCATTTCAGAGACTCTAAATCCTCCTCGTCAAAATACAGAGATTCAGTCTGGGTTCGTAACGCAGGACCAGGAGAAGGGAGAAATTAAATGACTTAGAACTGCTACAATGAGAGGGAAATAAAAGAAGAGGAGGCCCAAGAAAGACGCTGCAATGAAGGTGTGCAGAAATACTTGGAACATTTTACAGGTAGCAGTAGAGAAATACTGTGATGAAAAAAAAGAAAGCTACATTGCATAGATTTCTACTTACACTATAACATAAATACATAAAAGAACATGTGTGTTGCATGGCAAAAATATGATCTCTGTATATGCTACAAATAATCATCCTTATGATTGATAGGTTATGCATAGCCCTATATAGCTAATATCAGACGCAAGATTTTAGTAATAATACCGTTACCAGAGTGAAAAAGAAAACCATTTTTACATCAAATTAGTCTCCTTCCCACCAGAAAGTATCTGACTAAAGCAGAGATAATGTAAAGCTCAGCTATCAAAAATGGCTTCATTAAGAACTTTAATGAAGCACATGGGAGCCATTTATTGACTCCTCAACTATTAAGACATAGCATTATTACTGCTTTAATAGTATTTCCATTTTCATTTAGGAAATAACTAATCAAGGGATCAATGTACCAAAGACTTTATTTTCTCTCCCATGGGTCACAGAAAGTACATTTTTTAAAATGCAAAAAACGTAAAGGCAATTCCCCCTCGTGCCATATCACATAGGCAATTTAAAGAAATAACAAGGAATGCTAAAGGTCAATGGCTACCGATCTAAGCCATGTTATAAAACAAGTGAAAATTGTTAGTGGTAATTCTGCCTTTCTGGGGGAAGTAAGGGATCGCTTTCACATCAAAGAGGCTTACCTCCAAAGTATGCAAAGCACCTCCACCCTGACCTGCTGTCAACCTGTGAGACATTTCTATTTCTCAGACTCACTTAGAATGCAAACTACTGTTTTCCTGGTAGTTCTCACAGCTCCACTTCCTTTGAGGTACAGATGTGTAGCCAAAGAACCCAATCAGATAACAGCCATTTACATATTTATAAAGTCGCCTGTAAAATCTCGTATCAATTGTTGCCACTATATATAGCCCTTTCAAAGTATCTTGTGGGCACAAGCGCTCCACTGCACTGCTCCCTTCAGGAGTCCAGATATATCGTATAATGTGATTTCAATGTAAATGTGCCCCATCACACAATCATACCACTTCACAAACTCTTTTCTGCTGGGGTAGCTTAAATCTAAACACACTCAAGCAGCTTGCTGCACTGGAGCAAGATTTCTTCCACATGAAAAAAAAAAAAAAAGTCAAAAACCCCAACACAACAATGCCAAGGAAAAAAAATCTGAACATTTTCTGCAGAAAGATGGGCCGTCTCCAAATCCTTGTGCCCTATCAGACAAATTAAAGTAAATCAAGCATGAAATGAAGCAGAAGAGCCCCGAGATAAGGCTCCTTTAAGTCGTTTACAGATTAGGATAGAGAGAGGTGCATCTGGTCTCTGGCAGTGAAGGAGGCCAGTTTCTCATCTCACAATAGCAGCCTGTGTATAGGATTACCTTACCTTGTCACTGACAAGGGAAAAAGCGCCTGCAAAATGTCTCTAACTAACTTCCTAATGTTCCCAGCTAAGTTCTCTTATTAAAGTATTAACTGTTACAATGATAGAAATAAATTTTGATAAAACAAAATAAAAACAGACACCGGTCTGATTTATGAGCTGGTCAGACACTGATAAACTGGGGGCTGTGCTACCAGCAGATGAGCCTCTTGGCTTATCAGCCAGGATTTCACTGCTAGGGACGGCAGATAACTTTCCAACTGGAATGAGCGATGCAGTGAACCGCTCGGTACTGGTGGGACTGGTGCTCCAGCAGCACCTCGAAGGGCCTCTCGTGCCATCAGACGGGATTTCACCGCTCTGAGGTGAGACGTTTTCCTGCTGGAAGCGGAGCAGGCTGCACAGCTAATGGTTAAACTGGTGCTCAGGCAGCAGCGCACGGGCCTCTCCTCTTATCAGCTGCGATTCAGCTCCTACAAATTGGAGGCCTTCCCCACGAGGACGTGGTGTCTCTCCAGGAGCGCGGTCACAGGCTTCTGCTGCTCCTGGTGACTCCTCAAGGCTGCAGCACTGAAGGGCAGTGCTGCCTGCAGGCCCACTGTGCTGCTGCAGCTCGCCAGCCCACGGGCTGCTGCACCAACCTGCCATAGGTGGGACTGAGCCTGAACAGGTTTGGTTGAGGACACCCTCAAGGAGAAGCGGAGGCAGCCAGCAGAGGATGGGTGATTCAGCAGGTGGCTCTTTGCTTTGAGCACCTGTGCTAACAGGTACTGCACTTGTGGGTTGGGTAAGACGGTCATTAAAGACTCTTTGATTTTCTATACATCTGAGCTCCACTGCGCTCAACAAAGGGCAACTTGGACATGTTTGGACCCAGCTTCAGGAAATTTCTCCTGGTATGGTCCTTCTGCAGAAGTGTGTCTTCTAGAAAAGTGAGTGCAATAATTTGCAAAGACACATACTATAACTTAATCATAAGGAACCCTAGCAGTAATCACTTCAATAAGAAAGGCAGCAAACACTTTAATAAGAAAAAAGGAGGTAGATGCAAGATACCACAAACTCATAGATGGATGAGTAAAATCCCTTCAAAAAAGGGAAGTAACAAATGAACTTACAATTACTGCAGGCTTTATAAAATTCACTTTTTAGTTCTCTTTGTGACTACTGGAAAAATATAAAAACTATATTTATTGATGGTGAAAATCTTCAGTTTGAAGGTATCAAAATGTAACAATGAAACATAAATATAAAATTATGCTTTGTTCCTTAATAAATTTTGATTTTTTTTTTTTTTATCAAGGAGCAAAGCATAATGTTATCATACAGTATACAGGACAAAGGACTACAGGCTCTCTAGTAAAGACAACATACCTGCTGCAGGTTTTGGGATGTTTTGAGATGCTATAACAACAGGATGAAGTAGTACTAGATCAAAAGAGCACGAATTCACCCTGGAAGTTCTTAAAAAAGGTACATTCAAACTAAGCCAAACAGAGCTGGTTCTGGTCCTGCTGAGCCTTACAGCCAAAGTCATCCAAAATAGTGATAACCCTTTCCTGACCCTGTACGCTGCACACCCATCCCAAGCACAGCCGGATTTTGTAGAAGGGAGAGGCAAATGAAACTTCCTTCATCACGATCTGTCAGGACTAATTTTATCTATCCCCAGCACTTTCAACCAAAATCCCTCCCTTCCAACAAGAGAGAAAAAATTCTGTTTGTATCTTAAAAATGCCAGATCTCATTTCACTTGTTCTTCATTACCTCTTAAAATACACTGCCCAGCTGGATTAGAGCAAAATATTTTATGCTGACACATATGATGAAACAACGATGAAAGTTATAAACAGTTGTCTTATCTTGTCTGAATTTTTTTGAATGATCCAAAAGATAAAAACACTCAAGTTTAGTAAGATTAACATATTTGATTTGCAACTGCTGCTCTTTTTGGAAACATTCATTTGAAATTATTTTCTGTTACATTCTTACAACATATTCTGTGTCTTCAAAGGCAAGAGAAAGTCTTCAGCAGGCTCACACCTCACATGCCAAAATGAACTTCAACGTTTAATGGCTTCTGAAAATACAAAACACTCCTATACTTCCCATTTTTAAGCGTATGGCTTAGTACAAAACTTTTAATGAGATCCTCAAAGCCACAGGGATCTGTAATAACATATTTCTCTGATCAACTAGAATGCCAAATAAAGTCAGAGATCCATGCTGGTTGTTTCAGTTCTCAAGATTACACCGACACTGAGTTTTCTGAAACCAGCAATACACAAGTGAGGGATGTGATGCAGTCAACCTCGAAACCAGCTGTGTTGACTCCCAACTTGAACAGGCAGGTAAATGTTCACAGCTGGCTCAGCAACAAGTTGAGGTGAGTCAAGAGCAAGGTCTGAGTTCACAATTCAGGGTTTGTAACACGCCTTATGCACTTAGGTTCCAGTATAATATTTGAGAAGGTAGAGTTCATTTCCTAGTATTTTAACAATTAAACGAGACCGTTTAACCAGAATCTAGTTTAACCCTTCTAAACTTATCCTATTCCTCATCAATACTTTGTGAAACTTACATAAAATATTCATTTTATAATCACCAATTTATTAAAAGTTATCACCTGAATTCCATCAATTTTTGCATTTAATGCAAACAGATTTAAATCAATTCAAATACGTCTCTGAACAAAACCAGCAGAATTGAAAACCCTAAACAACTGAGTGCATTGTATGCTGTATATTACCGTATTTATTTTTTTATTTACAGTATCTTGCAACATATTCATTCTTTTTGAAATATGGTGTTATTTTTCTAACTGACTGTGATTCTAAGTTATGATTCTTAAAAGCAGTTGATATATTTAAAGTAAATTCAGAAACAGTCAGGATATACTTAACTCTGCTTCTGTATTGCAGATCTGACTTTACCGAAGCAAAACTAATCCAAATAAGTGATCTTCAAAAACTTCAAACTGTTATCAGCAATTCAGTAGAGTAAATGTATGCAGGATGATCAAGTTTGATAGACTATGTAAGTTCATATATTTAAATCAGGAACACATGAAGCAGCTTAAGGAAAAGCAGAGTTTTTATCCTAGGCTTGCTTTCTTATGTTCTCTCCTGCCTAAGCGACAACCAGGTTTTACTGTTCTGAAGGCTGTCTCCTCTCCTCTCTGTATTCTTTGTTTGCACAGAGCTAGCCAAGGAAGCACAAAGAATATCCTGAGCTGCAGGAAAAAAAATGAACTGGGACATCATGGAGCTTGGAAGGTTCAATCAGCTTGTCAAAGCTGACTGGTGTTGCAGGCAGACTGCTGCCCATATCCCAGCTAGCTTGGGAACTACAACACAGTGAGCATGGGATTTACCACAGGGAACTTACCATAGCAGTCACTAACCTAATTCCTATCGAACTAAATTACCAAACTGTTCTAACAAGACTTTTTTTTTCTTTTCCTTTTCCTTTTCCTTTTTTTCTGCTTTCCCGCCCCCCTTGTTTTCCTTTTCTTTCTTTTCTTTTCTTTATTTATTTTTTAAAAAGATTAAGGCACACCAAGTTACATTAAAATAATTGCTATTTAGCTAAATATGAGCCTTTCTTCCCAAAACAAATTAGGACTTCATGCTTGTTCTGACCGAGGGTTTCCAGAACAGAAACTCTAATATACAGTACCTTAGAGAACTGAAACCCCAAATTGTTGTAAGTATCCAGAAGGAACACTTTTATTGTTGCTGTCCAAGACCTTCTTAACTGATCATTAGTTATTCAATACCATTGTAAAACTATGTTGAAAGGAATCTACAATAAAGTACATTTTTGATAATAGTAGTGCTTAGAGATAGTCCACCAGATAAACTCCAAAACAGAAAAAGAATTAAACAAGCAACAGAGAGGCCACTCCATGCCATTGTCAATACTGTACTTTAGATGAGATATGTACTTTGCAGAGTTGAACAATTACAATGTATCATCTCAAATAAAACAATGTACAAATTACAAAAAAGAAAAATGGAACCTTTAAACTTCAGTTGTTTCCTCAATATTTTCTGTAAAACTTAAAAGGCATGGTAACCAGCATTATTATGCTAAGCAATACCTATTCATAGAGAAGATACAGTCCTTTCCTCCACAAGCTCATGTTCTTATAAACACCTGAATATCCTATAAATATTTGTTTTAACAAAGAAGAAATATATTCAAAAGCATTCTTGAAACCTCCATTTCCACAGCAGCAGGGTAAGTTCTGGAAATTTTATCATGCAACTATTGTACATCATAGAATTTTTGGCTATTTTCCCATACAAGATATACGGCCATTTCATTCCATCTCTTTCTTGCATTTATCATGAAAACAGTGTGCCTCATTTTTTCTCTTTTTACGGATTATATATTTAATGTCAATCAGTTTACTAATTAGTCCAAAGCTAAGATGAAACCTATATTTATAAAGGTAGATGAGAGTTCATTTATTCCTTGCTCTCAGGGCTCTGACACTTGAAGAAGGGTAAGAGGAGGAGCATCTTCAAAAAATGGTTTGCTTCCAAATACCCTAATTCCCATTAGAAGCATACGACTACTTTATCTTTCTTCTTTTGCCATTAATTACAAATAAATTCATCTTTCTCTTGTGAAGCCTGAAGTTTGTTGTTGTTGTTAGATGAGTTGCATTCAAACTCCAACAAAAAAAGATGAAGCCAACATTGAAATTCATCTCACAGTCCAGAATTTACTTAACGGCCAGCCTGTGCGCTGTGATAAACGGAATGATGATCCGGCAACATGTCTTTATCCATGGTTTGCTTTAATTAACGCCGGCTTGTTTGTTGAAAAGATGATTAATATGCCAATGAAAATTGCATAATTGAATACCACAACACTGGCACAATCAGAAAGACACATGCAGTTTTTTGATTAACATTTATTATTATTATTATTATTATTGTGTGTTTTAATGTACTCTTCTCACTATGAAATGATGCTGTTTTAGACCGAAGAGGTGAAGAAAAGCTGGGTTAAGTGCAGGATCCTCCATGGGCAAAAAAAAGATATAATGCACTTTAATCATGTAGAAATAGTTCCTTGGTAAAGAAGCCATTTTTCCAAATTCAAAATAGAAGAAGCACCTTAGCACAAAAGAAAATATGGGAGAAAAAAAAAAACTAAAACAAAAGCCTTCAAGACAAACAACAACAATAAAAAAGGCAATGCCCATATGATAAAAAGAAATGAAATTAGTATAGAAAATGGAACCAGTAAATTCAATATCCTAGGAATTAGTCCAGGGGAAGCAGAGGAAACAGTTTTTCATGGACAGAAAGATTAAGGAACTTCAGTTCCAAAATCACTGGTGTATTACAGTAGCGAAACACTGAAATTAAGAAAAATAAAATACCATCCCTTTCTAGAGCTTCATCTGAACAGCAGCTCTGACTGCACTTTGTTGAATGCATCCATTAGGTAAGTCCAGTTATGACTTGCAAACCCTGTCAGTTAAGGGAGTTTATAAGTGGACCATTTTTTTTTTTATCTATTTATTATTAGTATTATTAGTAGTATTATTTTTCTTCCAAAATTTCTGCTTACTATACAACTCAATGTTGGTGGTATTTAAGAGTAATCCTCATGCAAACTTTACTTTTAAGGCTTCGAATCACCCTTTTCTCTGTAATATTAAATTCAGATTTGCATACAAATTCAATATGAAATAGGAGAGTTCTGTAAATAAACTTGGCTGTTTTGGAAATTAGCTTTTTGTAAACTTGTGAGCTCAGGTACGCTACAAAATTTCACAGAGTTCTCCCACACAATTAGTGTCTATGTACTGACTTTTTACCTTCCCCAGCGCTTTAAGCAGGCACAAAAATTTTCTGTTAACTGAAATTCTATAATTTAGATTAAGAAACACTTCTATAGGAATTTGCACAAAGCAAATACCTCTGCACCTCTACTATAATCAAATAATAGCAAGGAAATATTTCAACTCATTTCTTCCTACAAAAACAAACAACAAAAAAAAACTGAAACATGAGGAACATGTTCCTTGAGGAACATGAAAGAGTTCCTCAAGGACTGGTTTTCTGGGACCCTCTCACATTACTCTTAGGAGACAAAAAAAAAAGAAACGATAAAAACTCCCACAGGAAAGGACCATGGACTCCAGCTGCAGCCTTTAATGCTTGCTGTGGGTCTGGGGTGATAGCACAAGGTGCTTCTGATCCAAATAGTTCCCAAGCTAAACCAAAGTAGCAAGAGTAGAGCAGATAATACAGCCTTATAGAGGATGACTGTGTTGAGAAAAAAGGATGTCCTCCTTCCTCATTCTCCAAGGCCATCTGTTGTCCTCTCTGCTCTAACCACAGATTCCTCAGTACTTTACTTTCCAACAGATCTGTTTGAGAACCAAAAAGTCCTACATACGCATACTGAAGGGACAAAACAGCAGTTATAATCATAGAATCATAGAATCATTAAGGTTGGAAGAAACCTTTAGAGGTTATCTAGCCTAACTCCCCTGCAAACACAGGGCAACCTAGCGCATGTGGCATAGTGTCCAAACAGGTTTTGAAGATCTCCAGAGAAGGAGATTCCACAACCCCTCTTGGCAACCTGTTCCAGGGCTCTGTCACTCTCACTGTTAAGAATTTTTTTCCTGTGGAACTTCTGGTGCTTCAGTTTGTGGCTGTTTCCTCTAGTCCTGTTGGTGACCAACACTGAAAAGTGGTCACCCTCTTCCTCCTCACTCTCTTGCTTGAGGTATTTGTACACACTGACCAGGTTCCCTCTCAGCCTTCTCTTCTCCAGGCTGAACAGGCCCAGCTCCCTCAGCCTCTCCTCATAGGGCAGATGTTCCAGGCCCCTGATCATCCTCGTGGCCCTGCGCTGGACTCTCTCCAGCAGCTCCACATCCCTCTTGTACTGTGGGGCCCAGAACTGGACACAGTGCTCCAGATGTGGCCTCACCAGGGCTGAGTAGAGGGGCAGGATCACCTCCCTCGACCTGCTGGAGACGCTCCTCTTAATGCACCCCAGGATGCCATTGGCCTTCTTGGCCACGAGGGCACACTGCTGCCTCATGGTCAACCTGTCGTCCACCATGACGCCCAGGTCCTTCTCTGCAGAGCTGCTCTCCAGCAGGTCGGTCCCCAGCCTGTACTGGTGTCTGGGGTTATTTCTCCCCAGGTGCAGGACCGTGCACTTGGCCTTGTAATAGCAAAGTTCTAAGCAAAAGCTCCAGGAAGGGCTTCTCCCAGCTAACCCTTCTTAGGGAAATGCTGATTTTCTAGTCTGGAGTTTACCTTGGAGGTTATTTAAGCTCCTGCAGGCCAACCTTTGCAATTCAGAAAACACTGCAGGGGAAAAAATACGTTTTTTTTGTTTTTCCTGAAGAGCCACAAAGTAGCTCCTGTACTTCCTACCCTTCCTAGTACAACTAATGAAGGCCTTTCACCCTATACAGAGACATCAGAGTTAAGACACAGGATTTTAATTCATTTTAATTAGAGATGGATAATTACAGCAACTGAAAAATGTCAAAATTAAAAGAACAAGACACTTGGCAAATATTTGATTGTTAAAAGGTACAAACATTAGAGTAAAGCAATAGAAAAAAAAAGAAATATTTGATCAAAACCCAACCAAGTTAGAAAATGAACAATCTGAACTGAAGAAACCTTCTTAGATACAAAATTATGGAATAACACTAGCATGCTAAAAGCTAACAACCAATGAGGAATTCAAACTTTTAGTAACGCACTATAAATTTTGCAGTTCTCACTGTTCTGTAGATGACAGTAGAGGAATACACTGCAGTTTGTTTAAAAGTATTTATCATATTTTTTCACCTACTCTAGATCTTTGTTTGTTTCTCAGACTTAGCCATAACTGCTGTTCTGGAAGATTTTAGCATAAATTTAAGTTTTTCTTAACTTTTTATATACTTTTTATTTCTTAACTATTTATATACTTTTTAAATTTGATTGTTCAATTATTTCCTTAACAATTCTGATACAAACTGCCATGTCTGTGAACATTACCAATTTCTAGTATTACTTTGTATGTTCTTCTTTATTTCACAATGTTCTGTTCTATTATTTCAATATTCTGTTTTAAAAGATTTACTTTAAAAATTAACTCTTGTAGCTGCCTTAGGACTCATTCTTACAGCTGTTCTAAAGAAAGTTAATGTTGCACAGTAATTTAGAAACCGAACTGGGATGACCTTTCTAATAGGTCTGTTAGTCTGATACTGATATATGGTAAAATAGTGGAACAGGTGATATAGAGCTTTATTAATTAATAATTTAATAAGAGTAATAAAATTAGTGCCAATTAGCATGTGCTTAAAATACTAACTTGGTATCTTAACAAAACTATGTTTAGTTGATAAAAATCATAGGTTAGTGCTACTATATTGCTCTTCTATACGAATTTAATATGTTATTCCATTTTATATAGGGATAAGGTATCAATAGTAAAAAGTAAAACCTAGTAGAAGCTGGATAAATGATAAATATGAAAATGAGCACTTATCACTGATTGGATGTATTTCTGGTAAAGTGTGAAAAACACTGGTTCCTGACCCTTCAGCGTTTAGCAGTCTTATTAATAACTAAGAATAAAGAATCAAGACAATTAAGGATGAAGTCTGCGGACAACAAAGCAACTAGAGAAGAGTAACTAACAAAGGGTAATATAAGACAACATAATGAGCTGGTAATCTGACCTAATTGAGTGTGTGTTTTAATACAGGAGAAAAAGTACCTCCAGGACCAAATACCGCAGAATATATCCATAGGGGTAGGATGGGTATGGGACTCTATTCTGAGAAGCACTAGCTGTGAAAACATGCTTGGCGATTCAAGTCTAAACAGAAGCTAAACAGGATTTCCTAGCTACTACTGACAGAAGTGGTAACACTTACATAAACAGCAGTAGTAGAAAGATATATGAAGTCGGAAGGTTCTATTAATTGGGTAAGATGACATCGCTGCAAATCTACCAGAGTTGTACATCACGTTCTGCTGATCCCTTTCCAAGACGAAAGTTGAAAACTTCAAGCAGGTTCAAAAGAAATTAAAAGTCCAAATAGATGTCTTATGATAAAAGAGTCAAGATATTAAATATCCTTAGCTTATTAAGAAGACTGTTTTGTTTTGGTATGTTAGAGGGTACACATACCTAAGAGAGGAAGAGAAACATGGTGGTAGAGTTCTTCATCCAGCAAACAAAGATACTGCAAAGATGCTAGAAAATGTCTGAAAATTGCAGACACAAGTTTACACTCAGGCTGGGCACTACTAACAGAATTAGCAAATATTGAATCAAATTGGCAAAACAGATTATTCCTAGAAAATTTAAATTCAAGATATTTGGCCTCAAATGGCAATGGTTCCTGGGGCAGGTAACAACTGGAATACTATAGGGTCCATGCTAGGAAAGGTGCCATTTAACATCTTTATCAATAATGTAGAGGATAATGTGAATGCTCACCAAATGTTCTGGCTAATGCCAAACTGGGGGAATGTCACATACAGCCGTTTTTAAAGCAACTTTTACATTTATCAATGCACAGATGTGAAGTTGAAAAACTATCTCTATGAGGATGGAGATGATAGAAAAATATCAAACGCTAACATAACACTTTTAAGTGTTCCTTCTTTTCTCTTAAAAAAGCATCAGAGAGACTGAAAAATAGAATATTTATTTTAAAAAAAATCTGAATGTGTGTTTTGACAGAACATGAAGCATTGGCTTGCTATTCACAGCATTCTAATGAAGTAAATGCCTTTATATTTGAGGCAAACAATAGACAGATAAAAAAAATACTCTGCTACATCTTTCAAGGATAACCCCTAGCAAGTGATCATACAGCTTGTGGTTACCTGCTAAAAGAAGCCTAATCAGATAGCACACAACATATAAAAAAGTGGATGACAGAAGTAACTCACTGTAGCCTCTCTCTGAAGCCTCTGACTCAGCTCTTCATGGTGGTTTTGAACACCTTCATATATTTTACACACTTAAGTCCTATAAAAACAATATCATCAAAGGTTCAGTGTCAACTATTATATTGGTTTCATCTGAAGAGCTGTTCCTTTCTTTTTGTGACTAAATATGGTCCTAAAAATGTATAAGAGCTAGAAAAATGTCATATGTTCCTAATAAGTCTGGACATTTAGTGAAGTTCAGGATGAATTAACATTTTTGTAATAAGCAAAAATCATCCTATAGACATCCCTTACATAGCCTCAGAAGCCCTAGGGAGTGATATGTTTGTACCCTGAGAGAGATGTAAAACTGTAAAGATATGAAAAATATAACTATTCTTTTATTTTTCTTTGGATATCCTTGGTTATAAACATGATTTCTAGGTCTTGATAATCTACAATCCTCAGTGAGTATAACTGTAATTACTGTTGCTCAGTGCATAGGAGAAAAAATTTGTAACTACAGGTATTTCAAGCATGGCAGAAAAAACTTTGCCATGAAAATTTACAGACTTACTCGGAATCGTGTAACAGTTCCACGGCAAAAAAAAAAAAAAGTTTTAAGACACCCAAACCTTGCAGATAAAAATAATATTTTTCCTGCATTTAAAGAAATCTTAATGATACTTTTCATTCTTATTTGTAAATTCACTAAAAATATGTTCCCTATAAAACTTCCCTAAAAATATCTTCCCTATAAAACTTAAAAATCATTCTCATAGTGTTTCTCTGTATTAAATATCGACAGATACTACCAGACACTTTCAAAAAAACACCTTCCTGAAAATTACAGCACAGAGCGATTAGGGCATACAGTATACATTCAAATGTATTTTATGGAAAAAAATATTAAACTAAACATACCTTTCAATAAAATTATTTTTTAAGTCAGGGGAACAGAATATAATCACAATTATCTTTTCATGTATTTTATTTATATTATTTCATGATCTGGCAAATTAACTGGAAATAGAGGAAAGTTACTGACATGAAAGTCATGAAAGTGCAAATGAGAGAACCACAGTTGGTACTCTGATGGTATCAAGAAGCAAAACCAAATCAGGAGAAAACTTAAGCACACACTTGAATTAGGAGGGTCATTCAGTGTTAGCTGTCTAAATTGTAGTTAACTTCAGCTGTCTAAAATCTACATGTCAGGTTTAAGTTATTTATCTAGGTTCTCTGTAGTAAACTGAGACACATTTTCAGAGGTAAAATTACCCCTTTTTTGTAGATATCTATCTCAAAATGGAAGGAGTCAAGGTGCTTATCTCTCTCCATTGACTAAAGACTACCTTAAACTAACTTTTAGATGCCCAAAGGTAGATAAGAAAAAATTAAAGGAACTTCTAAGTATTTTCTGGAACTGTCCGAACTTGGAGTTGAAACTAGGGAGGAATTTGAAAGGCAGCAAAAAATATTTCTGTAAGTACATTGGCTGCAAAAGGAAAATGAAGGAAAGGTCTTCAGTGAGACAGAGTATCATAGTAATGAAGCACATGAAAAAGGCTGAAGCAATAAATGCCTCAGGTTGAGCATTTCCTTCCAAGATTTGCCCTCTGGCTTCACAAGCTCCCAAGTGGCCACAGGGCTCACAGTTGGCCCTGTGTCCTCAATGTGTTCTTGCAATGCTGAAGGAAAGCTGCAGCCTGGACTGTGTTACTAAAAGTAGCAGGATGATGGAAGTGGTTGGTGGGACCACATCTGGAGTGCTGCATCCAGTCTGGGGCTCTTCATTACAAGGCAGACATAAGCACACGAGAGTGGGCCCAGCAGAGTATCAGCAAGTTTGNCTCCCAAGTCTAATGATAAAGTCTTGGCCACTCACAGCACCAGACTAAGAAAGGGTGCCCTTAAGCACCTTGAACATAGACAAGTCCATGGAACCAGCCACACTGCATCCAAAAGTGCTGGGGAACCTGGCCAGTGTCACTGTAGTGTCATTCCCTAGCAACTTTGAAAGGCTGTGGCAACTGGGGTGATAGAGAGAAAGGGAGAAAGGAAGTCTCCCGTAACTAGAAAAATGCAAACGTCACATACACTTGGGAGCAGTAAAGTTGGCCCTGTGTCCTCAACGTGTTCTTGCAATGCTGAAGGAAAGCTGCAGCCTGGACTGTGTTACTAAAAGTAGCAGGATGATGGAAGTGGTTGGTGGGACCACATCTGGAGTGCTGCATCCAGTCTGGGGCTCTTCATTACAAGGCAGACATAAGCACACGAGAGTGGGCCCAGCAGAGTATCAGCAAGTTTGTCATCATGAGGGAGGGAGGCCGAGAGAACTCGATCTGTTATGAAGAGGCTAAGGGGCTTCTCTAGCTGCTCTCTTCAAAAACCCGAAGGGAGGGTGCAGAGAAGACAAAGCCACCCTCTCCTTAGAGGTGCCCAGTGTAAATATGAGAAGCAAGAAAGAAATTGCAGAAAGGTAAATTTTAACTAAATATTCGGAGAAAATATTTTTCATACTAAGAGTAGTGAAAAATCAAAGAGTTCAGCAAGAAAGTCAAAAATGGAAAATTGCTAAGAAAGGCAATAGGGTCTCCATTCCTGGAGATAATCAAAATTTGACTGGGCAAGTCCTCAAGCAGCCTACTCTAAACAGGTTCAGCTTTGAGAAAGAAGGTTGACTAGATGACCTTTGGAGATGCCTTCCAATCTAAATTATTCTATGATTCTAAATAGTGATATTATTCATAGTTATTAATTAATAACTATTATTTAATAATTGATGCGTTAATACTTAATGTCTCCCTAAATCAAGGCTCTCCTGGATGAGAAAGTCTAATTACATTTTAAAAACATATTATCAGTGAAATGAAAATTCCTTGCATAGTAGTTATCTAAATAAAAAGTGCAGCTTTCCTCTTATTCATAACTCATACCAGTTATTCATGCTTTTCCTCCTTCCGACATGTAAAAAACAATTTTTCAATATAAGTCAGAACTAAAGACAAGGTCAAGACTTGGTAATTTAGTTCTTAATTGAAGTTCAGTAGAATATAAGTAACAGCATCAAAGAAAAGGATGCAGAAAACTCAGACTTCAACTGTTCCTTATCATTACAAATACCTAGAAGTCTCTCTTTGTTCTGCTTACTTTGGTATTTAAACTCAAATGCAATTTCATCTTGGTAAGGTAGGTGTATTTCCCTCCAAAACTATTAAAATGCAGAAACAGAGCAAAGCAGCTCCCTATCCTCAGGGCAAACCTAACATACCTGAGGCAGGGTACAGCACAGAGCATAGCATTTGCTTTCATGATAGACCTTGTGATGTTTGACTATCATTTTAGGAAAACTGGGGATGCCTGGCTCGCATTCTGGCTCTGCCGGAGCAGATCCCAACCCACATCTTCACCTCCAAAAATAACTCTTAAGAGGGAAGGGAAAAGATCTTCATTAACCCTGTGTGTTGATACTAATGATTCATTAACCAACAATGCATGATTTATGTGGCCTAGTGGTTATGATCACTATCTGAGGACAGAGAGTGCATTTTCCCTTGGTATTTTGCACATGTTTTATTAGAGGCAACCAATAAGTAAAAAGTAGAATCAGTTCTGAAAGCACAGAGAAGAACTCATCTCTCTCACTTCCTAACTGGATGCCCTCATCTCAAGGCAACCAAACCCATGAAATTAATATACTTAGAAGGAGAGGAGGAGACTAGAAAATTGACATTTTTGAAACAAGTGCAAAGAGAGTCTTCTTAAGGAAAAAAAATAAATAGAAAGGGGAGGGAGGGAAGGAGGGAGGGAGGCCAGGA
>VWPW01022716.1:1698477-1785977 GCA_013389825.1 Crypturellus undulatus
TGCCCAGAGAGGTTGTGGAGTCTCCTTCTCTGGAGATCTTCAAGACCCGCTTGGATGCAGTCCTGTGCCACGTGCTCTAGGTGGCCCTGCGTGTGCAGGGGGGTTGGACTAGATGACCTCTAGAGGTCCCTTCCAACCTTAGGCATTCTGTGATTCTATGATTCTATGATTCATAACTTCACAACAGGACCGTCTTCAGATTGGCCTTTTTTATAGTTGAGAATCTGCCCTGCTCACTTACTGAGAATTCATTAACCTATAACACGATCCCTTCCGTCAATCTTTTAAAATGGTAGGACAGTGTGATTTATTATGTATATATTTTATGATAGAAAAAAAATAGATGCCTACATTGTTGTTAATATACCACTGAAAACAGGTGTGTATATATATATAAATATATATATATATATAAAAGCATGCAGGTAATACTTCAACTAGGTATCTTCTGGTATATATGGAGTATAGTGATCCATGCATGTCCTTTCCAGGTCCTGTCCTTTCCATGAGCAAAGGCATGTGCCTATGATCAATTTTAACAACTGATCATCTGAAACTGTTACAATTAGCATTTAGCAAACCTATTTAAGGGATTATGTGAATGTAAATTCTAGTATTTGTGCATAGAAAGGATAAAAAAAAGTTTGAATAAAAAAAAGAGAAAAGAAAGGATGAAAAGATTGTTTTAAGAAGAGTCTTCTGACTCAAAACCTGAAACACACATCTTGGTTCAAAAAAAATCCTCAAATGAAGGTGAGTGTCTGAAAAAAACATCTTCAAATAATAGCTCCTACCATTTAGTTCCCTATTTCCTTTTTAAGCATTAATACCCATTTCTGAGACTGGAAAACACATCTTGCTTACAATCCAACCCACCTTCAATTTGGGACTATTTTCATGATACTATATTAAGGTAAGAAAAAGCTTTTAATTGGGATAAAAGAGAGATTTACTATTTTATAGCCATCTGTAAAACAGAATATGTTGTGGTATACTGTAAAATGCAATAGATCAGGATAAGTATTTTAGATATTATCTGAAGTTCCATAACATGAACTGAAAAGGAGCCCAAACCTTTGGAACACAGATCAGGACTTTTTTCCCAGGGAAATTAGAAGGAACTGTTTTCCCTTCTGCTTCCATTTAATGTGTCTGATAAACCTCTCACTTAAAAAAAGCATAATATCCAGAAATATTACATGTATTTCTCTGTAAATTCAACGGATGAGATTGACTAGCCACAACTACATCCAGTGCACTTATCTAACCAAGGCCTACAAGCAACATTTTTGTTTGATTCTTCACCATATATACACCTTAATAGAAGATGAATAAAAGGGACAGCAATATGAACAGTTTGTTTTCCTGTATCTTCATTGCCAGTCAGTAGCAACCAAATTCTTTAGACTGTATTCATGACTCGAAGTAGAGAGATTGGCTTGGGTTTTTGGTTGGAAGGTGGTCAGGAGAGGTGGAAGGCCTTCCCTTCCTTATGTTTTAAAGATAGAACTGTTCATACTGTAAACACAACTCGGTTTTATTTGGGATTGTGTGGATTATATTAAGTTCATCATCTTCCCTTTAAAATAGTAATGATGTCAATTGAACATAGCTAGAAAATTTGCAATTAATCACCTTTTCCCTCCAGTAACATATAAAATGCCAGACCTTCAAATGATCCACATATAGGTGGATATATCTCTGAACATGCACTGTTCAGAGATATATCTGAATACAAAGTGAATACAAAGAGTATTCACTAACAAATTTACATGAATTTAGGAGATAGAAATCATCCAGTGAGTCTCAGTTATCTGATCTCAAATTCACTGGCAGGGTCAATAATTTGTCATTTCACAGCACGAAGGGGAAGAATGATATTCCTTATTGCACAAAGACATCTCTTTACTTTAGATTATTTCCAAATGCGGCTGCTGCTTAAAGGTTTGGAGTCTGATCCTTTTTTCCATAGCACAATGACAAAAAAAAGCTCAGAAGCCAAGGACAGGGAAAGAGCTGATTTTGCATTTTCCCATTCTAAAATCCTCTGTGAAGGGGTTTTAAGTGTGAAGAAGAAGCAAGAACAGGTAGGTAACATGCACAAAAACTGATTATTAACTCTTCCTCTGCAATTTCAGGACAGGTTCAGAAGCAACAGCAAGGGGGAAGAAAACAGCCTGTTTTTGAATTCTTTGTGAGTAACCTGAAATGGCAAAGAAAAAGACAGACTCATATAGAACAACTATGTGAGGCAGAACAGACTGATGACAGGATAACTCATATTTCCTATTGATTTTGAATATTTTTTAGTATTTAAAATAATAATAGATAAATTTAATAAAAATAGTACTAAATAAATTTAAAATATTTTTAAAATGTTAAATAACCTACAGTATCCTGTGCAGTTTCCTGGGGGATGGAGTAGAGGAGGAAGAAAGGAGACATAAAAAAAAAAAAAACACCTCATTCATTTTGACCATGACCCTTTGGCCAGGAATCTCCCTTGTGGTCCTGTGGTATTCCCCACTCCTGCCTTCGACAACTGCCTTTATAAGTGCTGTTCTGGAAGGTCTCCTCCTTCCTTCTATTCCTACTATGTCTGTACAATCATTCTTAAAATTAACTCAGACAAACTACACAGACTTAATTCCTTTTGCTAGTAATTTGTAAAACCTGCTTTGATCCATCTGCAAAACACAACTGTTCTTCCCTATTTCCAACATAAAAACTCATGTTGGGAGTTCAATTTCCTTGAGCACAGATTGGCACAGCCATCCCTTCTCCAAACACAGACATTCATCACCTCAGTTTCAGCAGATCCAAAATCATGTTGTAAAAATAAGATATTTTTATGTCCAAAGAGTGTCAAATCCTTTGTTCAAATTCCCACTTTATAAAACTGAATTGTGAGATCCTTGCCTAGGACTTCACGGCTGCACAGGTGCACCAAGGTTTCCTCTTTTTGTCTTCTAAAACACTTATTTACTTGCTGGGTAGTTTGGGAACTTAGCACACCGCTGCCTTAAAGCTCACTTGATGGCATTATCTGTTTCTATCCAGAAGTGTCAAGTCCCATTCCATTAAAAATTACATCCTGTTACCGCAGACATGTTTAACATAGGAACCATTATACGCTGAACAGAGCTAGATGACTTTGCAATTTTTGGACCAAGATCTCTGGACAAATACTACAAAAATAATTTTATACTGCCTTAGATGATGCCTTCAAAAGTAAAAGTAACCCTATCTTCAGCATCATTTAACCTCACAAGATGAGACAAAGCTACAGAAGATCACCAGGAAAGAGGCTACCCCTTTCTGTGTAGCATTTAGCTCGGACAACAAAGACTCCAGACTTATAGCTGCAAGCTGCTGCAGAGACTTCGAAGTGCCTGTCCCACTTTTCCAGAAAATAGCCAAAAAAAGCCTTGGAGATAATGCCATTCAGGTGTCTTCATCCAGGGATGTAGGTACTCAAGGTACACATTTATTTAACTATCCCCAAAGAGATGCTACTAACTCAGCTTCTAAGCAAGCAAGGCAAAGCTTAACTAAGTTTGTAGACTAACAGAATTCCATATCCATCAGTTCAAAACCCAAAGAAAAACTAAAACTGAAACTTAAAAACACTAGTAGCATTTGAAACAAACTTCTGTCTATAAAATTGGGAAAATATTATCATCTCTTTTTTGGTAGTGACTAGATATCATATTTTAAGGTTGGTCATGCCCTGGAACACAAAACAGTTATTTCAAATAATCGCTGCCCATCATTTAGTATACCAGGTATACTGTGAAACTGGAACACTCAAAATTGTAAAAACATGGAGGTAGAGTTATTTATACAACTAAAGAGAGAGAAACTACATGCTGGAAATTCCAGGAACTTAACATTTTGTAGTTGATGCCGATGTCTTGCAGAAGCACCTCTGCCTCCTCCTACACGGCCGTGCCCACGGGAGATGCACTATACTCCTATATTACTCAATGCCCTGTCAGTGATGGTTTTTCTCTCTCACCTGCAGCCTCAGCAAAAAGCCATAATGCAAAAGAAAAGGGAGCGAGATGAAATCATTTCTTCAGCCAGTTCTACTCTGTAAACTGTCATTTCCACTCAAGTTCTTAATTACTAATCTATTTTATGCTCCATTATTCCGTTTTCGGATGACTACAGAATACCTCGCACAGAAAAAGAAAAAATCTGTGGCATTACCAACAGGCTATCACAGGGAACACTCCTCACTAACCTACAAGTTTTAAGTTTTCTTTCTAACCAAACTAGATATATTGCACTTTGCTGACAGTTGTTTGAAGAAACGGCTTTGGCTACGCCACAAGTGAGTGAGTATGCCACCAAACCATAAAGATTTCACTGTGACTTTCCTTTTTCTTGTTAATAGAGGCATAAGCATAATCCTGCAAGCATGAATGCCAGGAAGGCAGGGGGATGAGGATGAATGTTTAGCGCTGCTGAACGGGCATGGCAACTGCACTGCCTGCAGCTCCCCAGCCCGCTGCAGAGCCGCTCTGCCACTTAGCGCTACTAATAGTTGTTGCTGGGCAGGTATGTATATAGGAACTGCAGTTTAGGGAAGCAAAAAGGGGGAAAAAAAGGGGGGTGGGGGCAGTCTAATCATTTTCTGTTACAGACCAGAGTTCTGCTGAAGAAATTTAATCCTTTTTCCAATATGGCAAGAAGCCAATTGTGTACAAGTTTACAGCAATTTCAATCAGCATGCGAACTCCAGTAACATTGATTTTAATACCCTCTTCCTCTTCTCCTAAAAACACAGACAAAAACCTCCCCCCCGCCCTCCTCTCGGTGATAAATTCTTCCCTCCATCCTTCCCTCCCCCACAGCTGGCACTTCCAGTGCAGCCAGAACTTCCTCAGATCAGAGGACACTGACAGCCCGGGCTGACCAATCTCGGAGGGTTTTCTCTCTTTTTTTTCTTCAAGATACTCCGTGTTAACAGCTTGAGGGGGTTCAATCAGCACCGCTTTGATCTCGGCTGGAACTATAATTATTTAACATTGTTACAAGGATTTCTATAATCCATCCTACCATTAAATCCCTTTTACACCCTCATCTTCTGAAGGCTAATCTGCATCCGTACACTCAGTTTGTCTCTTCAGCTGGTTTCATCAGGCTCTGGCATTCTCCAACATCCAGAGTGATGGTTCTTTTTTTTCTAATGAAATCATTTTCTTTCAAATTGAAAAGCACAAAAGGTCTTGTGCATTTGCTACCTTTTGATGAGATAGCTATATAACACCAATATAATCCACTGTTTGCTGCAAACTTCCTCCCAATTTCATAAAATTCATTCTCTCTGTGGTGTTTTCATTGAATTGACGATACATATGCGTGTGCTATATACATAACTGAAAAAAAAGCAAATGAATGTGAGCAGATGCTCTTTGAAAATACAGCAAAAACAAGAATACTAATAGCGTGCTCATTGCTCTCTATACTCTCCTTGATAAATTCCTTAGGAAACACTATATCGAGCCCTAGAAAAATAAGTAAATAAATTTGGGGTGCTGGAAGAGAAAAATGAAATATTTTATAATGTATAAAAGATTCCCACCACATGGAAAAATGACTTTAACAGACTCAGAGGAAATACATGACAAAGAAAATGAATACAGAGCAGAGCAAAAGTGAAGCACAGGAACAAAATCAGACCAGGAATATAAAAGGAAATGACCAGAAATTATGATGGATGAAAAGAGAACAGCACGCAGAAAAAGCTTCTTTTCCATTTTTTTTTTAAGGAAACTAAAATTGAAGGAAAAAATGTCAATTTCTCAGTACACGTATGCCACTACCTTGGAAAAAAATGGCTTTGTGCTGCACATATTTTGTGCAAACCATTTGACAAGGCACCTACTTGCACAGGTGCTTGTTCCAGGAAGCAGCCCTGCACGGACACCTCTTTACACTCTGCTCCCAGAGAGCAGCAGCGCAAGGCAGCACCCGGGTGCAGGCAGAAAGGTGGGGAAAGCAAACGCGGATAACGCTGCACCGCTACTACAGAAAACATTAAACTATTACACTAAAACAGAACCATACTTAGAGTTGGCTGCCACGCTTCTTACATGAACTAACCTTATTCAAATCAGTGATCTCACGTCTTCTGTATCACCGTGTATAGCTATAAGGTTAAGTTAATTAAAAGCAATGGATAGGGGCTTGCTTTATTACAATTATTATATAAGGAAGGCAAATGGTGAGGAGCAACTAGTGTCTTTAACAAAAGAGAAATTGAGAAAACAGAGCTGATGAAAAACACAAAGAGAAGGGGCCAAAAATAAAATTAAGAAACTTAGAGAAAATAAGATGTCAAGTTAAAATGGCAAGTTTTCTTTTATTCCTATTAACTGCTATGATAAGATTTAGTTTATCAGCAGACACTAGAGAAAAACATCGTGAAACAAGTCATATTTCTAAAATATTGTTTGGTCTTTGCTAGTAATTAAAATAAGACATATTACATTTGACTCATTGTCAGAAGAAACAAAAAACTACTGCTGCTTTAAACACATTCTATTTGAGACTACTCTTTTAGTCAGACTTACGTCTCTTTAGTTTCAAAAACTGTACAAGATAACAAAATAAACAATAACTGTTTCCTTGAAGGAAAGATTTGTCCTCAGGAGCATTTTGGACATCATATATCACAATCCTTTCCTACCCCTGGTCACGTTCTCCTTTCAACTAAATCTTATTCATAATATCTATATTCATATTTATAAATAATAGTTACTGCAAAATTCTCAGTACCATCTAATAAAATAAGGTCATGTCTCATGTATTATGCTATCAAAAGGGTATTTTTCACAGCTGTATTCACGGACATGAAAAATGAGGGGTTTTTAACTATAACAAACAATAGGATTGCAAGACCCAAATGAGCTATCATTTTAAAAAATTAAAATGTTACATAAATCCTTACTATCTCCCCATCAGTAATGAACAACCACCATGAAATAAAAGGTAAAGCTTGATAGCAGCTTCTAGACCTATCTCCTACTTCTCAAAAAGGAAAAATCTATAACTTTAAAAAATTTTAAAGAAATTTAAAGAAAAAAAAATCTTAGACATTAAGATAAGCATTTTAACAAAAAATAAGGTTTTAAAATACAAGATAAGGAAGTTAATAAACAAGGCAATAAGTGAAATAATATCCTGTAATTCACAGAAACTCAAAAAGTTATAATCTGAATTCTTTAATTATTTTATTCCATATTCAGCATTGACCTAAATCAATTTGCACATACTTTAAGGATCTTTTATATTGCAGGAGTAGCAGCACAGAGCCACTAGCATTGCTTAGAACTGTAGCCCTACTAATATTTGCATGCTAACAATTTGTTTAGTATGTAGAAAGTCTACACACCTGCCTGGAAGAACTTAAGGCTCCAATGCTACAAACTTTTACTTGTGTGTTTAACTTAATGCATGTGCATTGTTCATCCAGTGACATGCTCACATGCAATAACTTGTAAGTTTGTTTCACAAGGCAGGCATCTGTAAGACCAAAAGCACTTTTACAAATGCATTTTTTTTCAGGTGATGGGAAGACTTAGTAATTCTGTCTTCAAGCCAGAAATGTTTGGGTTGCCTTGAGAAAAAAACATTTAATTCTTCTACTGTTCTACTTTTTTTTTTCTCCTGGACATTTAATAGATTATCAAATACTCCAAATTATTCCTTCTTGCACCCCTATTAACAACAAAGTCCTTGGCTGGTGGATGCTACCCAATGACTGTGGCTGACAGTCTTCCTCCCACAGTCTTCCTCCTTCCTTATTTATAAGTCTCACACAAAAGATACATGAACTTACTGAACGAATACAGATGATTAATGTATTAACTCCACTGAGATCAATGTGTATTTTGCTGTTTACTTTAATGGGGCCAGCATTTTTTTATGAAACATTTTGATATTCTTAAAGTTTGAATATTTTCACATAAAATAATAAAATTCCATCCACTGTTGGAATTTATTAGTGTAAGTATTTGCTGAATTTGGATATGTAGCTCTCTGACATATCTAGTATCAGAGAGACTGAAGACTACGCCAAGCCTGGCTACATTTTGACACACCAACTCTACGAACAGTCCCTCAGAGCGACACATGGCATCACCAGGAGAGAGGAGTCCTTCTGCGGCTGGTGGCCATAGGTATTGAACTGTATATGTACATATATACATATATTTATATGAACTGCCATATGTACTGCACATGTAACCTATGTAGGTAACCTATGGTAACTTCAGTATTTGCTATTCTTTATTTATGCATACAGACTGCTTAATATAGATAAAGCCCAGTTCTGACTGCTGGTGAGGAAAATAAAGTCATATTTCACAGTTATGATGTCATCAAAGGACTATATTTCATGGCTGTAACATCTTTGCAAATATATACATAAAGTGATACCCCTAAGGAGCCTTACTTGCTAAGTCTGCCTGAGGTCCAGTAAGGTGGACCTCCTTAAATTCCATTTAATGTACATTAAGATTTGAATATCAAGGAAGTCTAAATAGCCTGAGGATGAGAAAGGCATTCTGAGTTTCATACGCTGTAGCACACTTGCCATATTACATGAAATTTTCTATATATTATGTGCTGTGTTATCTTCAATTCACTCTTTTCAAATTTCAGCACATTATTTTCCTTTTATGCATTTATCTGTGTATATATGCTTTATATATTATATGTAATTACAAAATTACAGTTCAAGTGAAACTTATATAATATAAAAACTATCACTGATGCAGTCCCAGAATTTCAGATCTTGAAAATGGAATTTGATTGCTTTATTCACTCTAACCCAATATCACTGTAGTATCAGCCTTAAGCAATACGGGCTGCGAAAATCATTTGGTTCCGTTTTCCCAAAAAAGGAAAACTGATAGGATTATTTTCATGATAAATTAATTTTACCATGTAATTGCAATTATGACTTCTAATTAATGAATGGTTTCAGCCTCACTAACTAGGTCAGCATTTTTATTTTAAAAGTATACCATTTTTCTCTTAGATAAGTGACATGATATGTCCAAGCTTTGAGGAAACACACATAGCATTTTTCTAAGACAATGATCCTAGAAACTAAGAAACTGAGTGAAACTAGTGTGACATGCTTTGCTACATATTACATATATCTTCTTTTACATGAAACATAAAAATGGGCTTTTTAATAAGAAGTACGGTTTCAAGCACTATTAGAATACTATTGAATTTCACAACTCAGTTTTCTCATATGTAGCATATGATGTACTATGCTCTGAGACCAAACAATTAGTAGGAACTATTAATATATTGCATCCCAGTTATCAATATGCATAGTAAAATACATTGCTCACAGCTAAAGCTAAAGAAGAATGGATTTTTGATAATGAGAAATATTCATATAGAATATTATCAAAGTGACCTGAATCTTTTTTTATATGCCATGAAGGACAGAGTTCAATGCTCCTTATCCTCTACTGTTTGGTCAGATCACATATTTGAAGGTATCATAGTTATATGCAAGAAAGCTTCTTCAATGTCCCCTACAGATGTCCTCTGGCACGTATATACTATTTAAATTCTACATTATTCCTCTCCCATTCACATCCCTGTCAACAACCTTATCACACCGTTCTTCGATTCCAGATGATTCACGCATTGTGGCATGCAGATACAGAAAAGAAAATTAAGTAAGTTGTAACTATTAAAACAAGGATTAGCAGGACAAGATGAGAGAAAAATAATTTCCTTGGAAGAAGCTCAAAATTTGATGGCTAAAATGTTATGGATATAGTAATTAAGCAAAATGCTAGCTCTTATCGTACTGCAACACACCAAAATATCTGCTGTTTTGTTGTAGGATTTTTTTTCTGTTGCTAGAAATAGACATATATTTAGACAGTACCTCTTAAAGAAAATATCCATGAAAAGTTGAGATCCAATGCATCTTTGAAAAGTAGTTAATATCTAGTGCAGAGCAATTCTATAACTGGGGTAAAAAAGTCTTCTCTGAAAGTCAAAAAAGTTCATAAAATGCAGATAAAAACATCAAGTAAATAAAGTTTAAAATGATCACTACTTTATCAGAACATATTAAAAAATTTGAAGCCTTTACAATGTTGCATTTAAGTAAACTGGAAACAGGACTGTTCTCCACCTAAGAAAACTCTCTTCGTGAATGCTAATCATGAGTCCTGTCTAGATAAATACATTCAGTATGAGAACTAATATTTATTTATCCTTGCAGGCCAAAGATTTCTGTACTGATTAGTGGTTTTGGCACCACAACATGAGTATCAAATTTTGGATAACTCAAAGAAGCCTTATTTTCACACAATGATGTAACTCAAAAGCCAGGCTTCTTTTAGAATTACATTCGAGTCACTTTTGAATATTCTGTCTACAGTATATGTCTAACTCATGTACAAATACAAAAGATGAAAAATATTTTGTAATCATCTTTGAGCATTATTAACATACTAGCAAAGCTCTGAAGCTACACACTTTGTACCAGTCACACAATACAAGGAAGTCAAAAACAAAAGGCTGCAATGTTGGCATTTTTCAGAGTTGGTAGCACAAGAATATTCTCTTAAGAATTCTAATTTTAAACTGTACTGGATATATTTAGCTCAAAATCAAAATTAATTAACATATTTGGAAAAATTAAGCACCTTTGAAAAGAAGAACTTTTGAAAAACTATCTCAAATCTTAAAATCTGATTCAGAGCTAATGTGGATCTGACTGAACTAAAAGCAGAACCACAACAGGAATTTTGTCTTTAGGGCCATGCCACCTCTGCCCAGCTCCCTTTCAGGGCTCAGAGCCATTCTGAACTGATTGTGTAATTTTATAGGGTAAATATCAACATCCAGTTTATCACTGACATGTTGCAATAAATTTTTACTTGCAGCAAAAAGTGGTTCTTTCAAATGGAGGTACAGTGGTTCCTGACGATAGCGTTTTATTGTTTTCATTCCACTATTCCAGCTACTTTGTTATGACGTCCTAAAGGGGTAGGAGGACAAGGTGTTTTGAAAATCAAAATATTTTCTTTAATGACACACTAAACATAGGATACATCATTGAAACTAACTGAAACCTGCCAATTTAAGCAGTAAAATTAGCACTTCTCACTAGCTGCCTACGTACAGTGCCTGGACTGTAGATTTTCACATTGAAATTACTCTGTGTTTTGTATATAGTCCAATGTATTAACACATCCATCCTTCGATTGTTCAAGGCAGTGCTGCTATGCAGTATTCTGCATGCAATAATGTTAGCTGAATTAATGAGAAGAACACAACAAAGAACAAAATAGTTGTGGACCAATTACATGTCCCTTTTGATTCTCACCCCATCTGTTTCCAAAACCAGACATTGTTTTCTAGTCCTTTGCAATTACCAGGGTGTTAGATTGCCTTTATGACCAAACTACAGTGGAGACAGCTGAAAAGTGCAAAGCTTTCCGCCAGCCTCTGCAGGTCCCTTGGTGCATGAAACTACAAGAAACAATGTATTGTAATGCAGATGTTCATTGATTCCCTGCAGAATTTCACAGAGTAGGAGTCCTTCACAGTGTGACCTACAGGGATTTGTACTTTACATAATATCCACTATATAACATATCATGCCATAAGTGAGGCTCCTAGTGAATCTGATCATTTGTCCCTTGCACATGTCTTTCCCAGCTATCAACTTTTTCAGAGAACAAGAAATCTTTTGTGCTTGAAACATAAATGCCAATCAAAATAGAAAGCATTTCTAATCACTTTTCATTCAGAGTTCATTGCCTTTTACGATCCAGGCCTCATGCTGGATGTACACAGAAGTGAACAAAAGAATTCAGAAAGATACTGGATCAATTTCAGATCTAGAAACTTTCCTGGTAACAGACCAAAATAGTGACAAAGAGCAATTTATACCTAACCTTGAGAAAGAAAAGCCTTGCTATGCGAAATGAGCAAGTAAAGACTCGGAAATATTACACAAATACTGTCAAACTAAAAACAACACACTTCAATGTTTCACCTTTCTGAAACATTTTGTCTAGCATAAAACTGTTAGTGTTGCATTTGATAATACTCTAAAAGGATATTTGATTAAATAAAATCAAATCTCTGTGAATGTAAAATGTCCTTAGGAGAAAATGTTACTTCTAAACTAGAGTCATTTCTATAGCACCTGATTTTGAAATGAAATTTAAATCCACATACATTAGTTGCATGTGACAATGATAACCAAATCATGGCAAACATGATCATGATAAACAAATGGCAAATGACAAAACATTTGGACTGCCTGACAAAGGCTCAATATTTAGTGATGAGTCTGCTGCTTATTGATATGTTATGTTGCAAGTCAAATTAGGCAATGCTTATCTCCAACTTTGCAGAATTCTGCTGTACTTGCACCTTAAATCACAACATAGAGCTATAAAAGTCATCATAATAAAAAAGTAACATCAAGATAGCAAATTATCTCATAGTTTTCAATAGTAAACATTGCCTATTCACTGGATTCTATGGAATTATACCTGTATTATACCACATCTTTCTCTTAAAGCCTTGGTGATCAACATTTCTGTCTAACTGGCAATGTTTTAGCTTGTCAGACTACGTTGGTCATAAAATGAAGGCTCTTCATAACAAGATCACAGCTGTTATACATGCTCAGTGGGACACGACAGCGCGGTACCCACAGAAGTCAAAACTGTATGTGCGAAAGATGTCAGGAAAGGTCGGGTCACTGCTCACATATTAGTTCCCACAGGCACCCTCGGTCTCTCATCATTTAGGTGTGTGCAGAGAACAGTCTGCTAGCAGGATCACTTGAAGGAACAGCCCGTTTATGTAGTGGTTAGGTCCCTTATAGGCAAAGGAAGGTAAAGCACATGGGCCAGGGAATGTTTCTGGAGACTGAAACCTACAGAATGGCCCACATCCATGTGCTGGAAAATTTGCTTAGGCATTAAATAGGTCTTTGTATGCAAACTACCTATTGAGAACACTCCCTGGACCTACTCCTAAATTCTGGGAATGATTTGGGAAACTGCCAGCTAAGCTGAACCAAAACCACACCAGGGACCAGTTCAACACATCATTAATATGAACCATAGAATTTACTAACACAGGTGCAGGAAGTGTTCTTGCAGCTGTTACCCCTGCATCTTCTCATGAAGAGACGGGAACATGTTCATCACATCAGAGCAGAGAGGCAGGACTATTGGGAAGCTCTGCAAGAGGCAGAAGGCTGCTACAGCCCACAGAATAATTCACCCAACAACCCATAATTCAATAAGTCAGTCCTGGAACTGCCCCTGGAAAAAGGGTTGCCAGGAGTTGGTCAGTGGCAAGATGAATATGCAAAGGCTTCTACAAATATTTATAGGTTAAATACTAAGAACGATCATTTACAAAGAAATAAATCTCAAGATCTCATGTTTGTAGCAGAAGTTTGGCAGGAAGTCCCAATGAGGTAAGGACAGAATCTGTAAATTATAGTCATTAGTTACACCATTAGGGCCAAATGAGTTGAATATAGACAAAGCGTCTTTGGTAAACAATGGTTTTAGTAAACCAGACCTAAAACGGAACAACGCCTTGCAGAGTTCTCGGGAGAATATTTCAGGTTTCAATATATGAAAAAGGACTGGAAACACTACAGTCTTTGAAGACCTAGATCAGCTCTATATACCAGAATGAAATTAATGTGAAATTCTGAGTTTAATGTATAGGCATGGTCACCTCTTAAAACAGTTCCACTATCAGGATCCAAACCACAAAGTCCATTTCCTTCCTCAGCCTTTCTCTCTGCTAACACTGCACACCTCACCATATTCAAGTGTTAAAATATGCCTGGAGAGCAAGGCTTAACTCGATGGTTATCACCACCATACTGTGGCTATTCTGAACGTGCCTGACCTCTTCCTGCTTCCAAGACAGTAGCAGAAACTGGATTAAGATCCACAGACTTTTTTCCCCTCTTCCTCCAAGGTCTCTTCCCACTCCCCCTTCCCCCAAGTATGGGCTTTCTGCTTTTAATCCAACATCCACTTCACTACAGAAGATTTATTTAGACTGCCTCTTGTTTCATAAAGGGCTCCAAAAGTCTGTAGTGATTTTGACACTTTGTTATAATGTTTCTATGACCCCCCTCCCCAAGCCCCCTCCTTACATACCACACCACCATCCAGCCTCATTTTCATACGGATACAAAGCATCAGGATAAAATGATGGTTCATTATAGTGGTACAGAGCTCTTATCTTCATCCGGCAAGAGTCATTTCCTTCCAAAGATTGAAATGCAAATGTGAAAATTAATGATAACTGCATTATCTGATAGCAGAGATAATACCGATTCACTGTCAGAGTAACACAGAGTCATTCTATGATTTCCTCTGCTTCTTCACAATATTCTTCTTACTGTCAGACTATATCTATGGTTAACTATGTTCCATGGATTTTTGTTAATTTACATCAAATAGCATTTCCAAGATCTTATATCTAGCACATTTTCCCAATCAAAAAAGAAACGAAATCAGGACAGTAATCTCCAAGTCCTTCTTAGGACTGGTTTAAAAAGAAAGGGAAAAAAGAGAGAGAGAGAGAAAAGGAAAAAAGGGGGGAAAAAAAAGGCTATCATTAGTATCTGTTTACACATCAGTTCTCCACCAATCATTCCACTCTGACACACTTCTACCTTGTAACCCAAACTGTTTATAGTACTGTTAAATAATGTTGAGTAAGCCCAAACATATATTTACAGTGATTTCTTGGAGGAAAAGCTTTTCAAACTACCTTTTATAACTATCTTTATATGAAGCTTGCATGTGAAATATTCGCCGGAACCTTTTTGACCCACATCCTGCTAAAGTAACAGAATTCACATAAAATACTGTTCCTCTGTATCTTTCAATAAAAATTAAGAGCACCATAACACACAGCTTATCATTACTTTAAAGCATTATTTAATTTGCTATTTACTGTTTTTTTTCTTACACTAACACAATGCAATAAAAACTATCAACCTACAATGATAAGAAAATGAATTTATACAGTCCTATATTTAACTAGCCTTCATACTTTTGTTTAACAGTTCTTTGATATATACATACATGTTATGATGAATCACCAGAGATGTCTTTATTCTGCCTTACTATTATCAATAGCAAAAGTTCAATTGATTTTCTAGAGGCAGAATTTACATGTGGGAAGCTTTCCCTTTATGTGCAAATGAATACAAACATATTAAAAAATCATAAAATAGTAACAAGACTTTTGGTCTTATTCTTCCATTGCATATTCTGCATGTGGAAAAATATTATCTTCTCTCCTTTTTCAAGAAAAATTCAAATATATCTTAATTTTCAGAATACGCAACTCATAAAATAGCACGTTCTCAAATAAAATTGTGTTCTCTTGCAGCCATGAAAATAAGAATCCATGTGGGGAATAAAGTTGACAAAAGAATTAGATCCTGAAGAGCTTGATCTGATTTTTTGGAGTGGGAGATCAATTTCATACGTGTAAATGTTCTATACTCAGTTCCTGAATTGTTAAGACAGATTTCAGTATCTTAAAAGTCATATATGTCAACGGTTAAGACACTCACTAGTTAGCAGACTTCTGTGAGAAGAAAGGGCAGTCAAATTTGTCAATCAATCGAGCACCCAGGAGAGTGAAGTGGGTTTTGAAATTTTCATTTTGGTTGATTTGGTCACAACTTGGCATCATGTCCCACTTGTCTATAACAAAAGAATCTCTCTAGAAAAATCTTATCCTGGATGCAAATATACCTAATATTTGCAATATCTTTAATTACAATTAATTTGCAACAACTGTTCATAAAATGTTCCAGTAATTATCTCCCTAAGTGCTAAAGTATATTCTTTGTCTTCAAAATTGTGGAACTTCAACAACTATTCGATCTTTGGGTTTTTTTGTTTGTTTGTTTGTTTGTTAGAGAACCTTCCTAACACCACCATGCTTTCCAATCCTTTAAACATTCTAGTGGCTCTTCTTTGAACATGTTTCAAATTTTCAACATTTTTTATGAACTGGGATTGCTAGAAAGAGTACACTGTTCCAATACCAAAGAATTGTGCTAACTAGAAAACAAGTTAAACTCTCTATTCCCATCTGATTTTGTTTGGATTAATAATTCAGAAATCTGAATAAGTCTTTTGGTCGTAACGCGAAGTTTTGGAGCTTAGTCCTGATTTACCATGTCCCAGGACTTTTTCACATACATTGCCGCCCACACTAAAACATTTATTTTCTTCTAAGAAGCACATGTTTTAACATTTGATTATACTGAAACTGTTTTGATATAGTTAAGAAATTCAGGTTCTGCAGTAGCAATAATTATCCTTCATTTCGTATTTTATTTGGATTGTAAACATTGTAAAGAACTATCTTGCCATTACAAGATTTTTTTTCAATTATTTTTCCATAATTATTTGCATTAATGCTAACTTACCTTAATAAAAGTTTTATACTACTTATTCCATTATTTCCACTGGGATCACTACCATGTGTCTGTCATGACCCAACCATAGTGGATTTACACTCTCTGAATACAACTTTGATTCTTCTAGTATTCTAGAATCTCCAAATTATCTCAAAACTTCTTTGAAAGCAAGACTTGTGATCAAGACTTCCAGTTGGCTAGCTCATATAAAATTTAAAATCAAACTATAAGAGTGCCTAAATTACTTAAGAAGCAGGTTTAACATATTGATAGAAGCACAATTATCATTTAGAGAAAAATATGTTATCCATCTCAAATATTCATTTTAAGCAAATCAGATAGATATATTTAAATCACTCTACTCTAAGTCCTCTTATAGCAATTATGCCTTCCTTATAATAGATAAATACCAGTTTTCTGATGCATTTTTCCTTGGCATGTTTTAAAATGCCACCTTACCATCCTAATAAGGCTACCAATACACTTCTACTTACATGCTTTTCTTTTATTTACCGTTTTCAGTTCTTACTATTTGGCTTAGGTATTTATTCATCCTGTTTTCCCATTGATTTTAAATTTGATTTTTTTCTTAAATCTTCTTTGAAACAGAACTAATAAAAGCCTTTAATAAAAGTTCCTAATTAAAAAAAAAAAAAAAAAAACTTTCATTAAAACTTTGGGGAAATCTGTTCTTAAATTCCAAGTCAGGATTCATGCTATTTCATTCAAATATTTTCCCCATTTTCATAAAGTTCATATTTGTAATTTTTTAATTATTTTCATGTATAAAAACATGATATCTAGATTCTAAGTGAGCAATATTAACTTTTTTTAATCTGTCAAGATGGTGGATTAAACAATTTCCTCAGCTTGGTTCAACATTACTCTAGTTTAGGAATCTGACATTCTCAGTTTTCAGAGATTTTAAGAAAGTTTGGGTAGTGGATGCATGCAACCTCTAAGATATTTCATTCACAGTTCTCCCAGTTTAGCACGTTTGTGTTCTTACATAGCCTATATGATCACTTAAAAGAGAATGATCCTATTCTCTAGTGTGGTTGATGGTCTACAGAAAATACAAATGAGTTCCTTCTTTTGTTCATTATGTTAAACATTGATGCTGGTCTCAGATGCACCGTTATCCTGGCAATAGTATAAAGGTTATAAAACTATACCCATTTACTCATATCAAGTTTACTCATGCATGTGATAACAAATGTTATATTTAAGGTTGTAAAATGATCTGTGCTTTAATTTCCTCACGACTTCTAAAGAAATATATCTTTTCACATAAAATTTGTCCAAGTCCATTTTTGTTGTGCAGACTCTTCCTGTTCCTTGGATTTTTGCTTTCAGCCATATCGAAAAAAGGATCACGTCCTCAACTCTGTATCTATATGCAACCTCATTTTCCTTTATTTGATGGAGTCTTCTTCTCCAAGATTTTTTTAAAAAAAGATTAGTTTGAGAAACATTCAGGTAAACACTAGTGACTGGTTCAGGCGCCATCACTGCAGGAAGTCCTTGATGGTGAGTGAAGCACACACAACCTTGCAGTCTGAAGCCTGCCTCAGCAGAAATTGTTTGAAGCTACAGTACATTTAACTATAGATTTTCCTTCATGAAATACAAGGGTTTGGGACTGCATGTGAACCATATAACAATGTAAAATTTTAAACAAAATAAATTTCAGTTTGTATCTGGAAGCTTGCTTTTGACTCATCCATGAGTAAGTTGTTATTAACAAATAACTCAGAACTTCAGCTCCTGGCCAGCACTAGCTCTGAAAATAACAATATGCTCTCACAGCATAAAATAAAATAAAATCACAGAATAGCTTTCATGAATAGCATCATTTACAAGAATCCTTGAATTGTCACAGTGCAAATTATCAGTGGACAGCAGCTTGCATCACGCAGAACGCTGGAATTCTGAGCTCTATCTCAGGGAGGAGTTCAGAGACGGACTCGATCGCAAACAACATATGGCCACCTACCCTTAGAGGGCACATCTCTATTGTGTGCTGGTAATGTGCTGCAGCAATGTCTTTGCTGCTTCTATTTGTGGTGTTTTAGCACGGCCATGAATAAGTAAAAAATTTCACACGGTTTTCCTCAAAGACGTGAAAGAAAATGTTATCCTTTTTCTCGTACGGCATGAAAATGATCTTCTGTTAATCACTGCTTTTTCCATATCAATAAATAAACAAATTCATTTTCGAAAGCATGCAAGATGGATAGCTTGGCATGTGGTACATACCCATTCCTTTCCATTTTTCTTATACTTAATTCCTTTGTAATGAATCAATATTTAAATAAAATAAAGCTGCAGATTTCATGTTTGTGGCCACCAGTTTTCTAAGGTCTTTCAAAGTTTTTCTAAGAGGAATTTGATCTTATTTCAACTAAAAGTTACAATTAAATATGCATTGTAATGGCTAAATATAATTTACAATTTAACATAAATGAAGGTCAGGGAGTATCTGTATTATCAGAAAACAAACAAACAAACAATAACTTTATGCTATAAAAAACACTTTTGAAACTTTTATAAGTTAGTTCTTATAAAGAAGAGCAAGAGCCAACAATAAAAAAACTGTATTGAAATATGTTTAAAAAAAAAAAAGCAACAAAATATAACTATTTTAAGAGGGAGTTTACTTTTAATGAAACAAACAAAAAAAATACATTAATTCCTGACAGCCTCTAAATCTGTAATTTTCTGGAAAAGGCTATTCTACTTTATTCAAAGATGATTCTGTGTTATTTTAGATGTACTGTGATGTATTTTAATAGTAATATTTATTTTACTTAATATCATAATGCTTCATATAGAATATCAACTTACTTGTGTATTATTATTAAAACACTTTAAATGACATCATAATAATCAGATATACTATGTCTTCACTTTTGTTTGCATTATATTTTACAGCTATTTGTTTCAGAAAATTACTATAGTGGTGATGTTCTCTTCGTGTACGGCATATAGTAATTTGCAAAACCAAGCAAGGATGAAAATATGATTGAAATATAGAAATTTTTCTAATAAAATATTATTATTGCATTATGAATTATTGATAGAATGCTTCTGGAACTCCTTCTCATATGCTCATCTTTTTTAAGGAAAATTTGCATCAGAGACACAGCTATTCTCAGGTTATGTTTGGCTTCAAATACATACTTTCCAAGCAGCATTATTAAAATATAGTAAATATAAGATTTTAACGTCCATTCCACAGCCCATACCCAATGAAAGCATTGCACTGAATTGAAGTAGGGAATTGCCTTATTCATAAATACAATTTATACCTTTATCTTAGGTATTTTAATGGTACAAGACAGGTTTTACATATTTATGCTGAACAGATGTTTAGAAAGCATTCTTATGCAACTATCACATCTTAGCAATGTATGCCTGCAACATTTTCACTTTTCACAACAAAAGATGTTACTGCAAATTACTGTTTTAATGTGAAGTTCTAACACTTTACTGATTGCAATCTGAGAATTTCTCTTTTAATTGAAATCAATGACCACATGATAACTGATTTATATCAAGCTAAAACTGGTAAAAGAAGACCTTGAAAACATCCGTAGTACCATAATACATATCCATGTGTTAAGCTCAATGTGCTGCTCCATGGAGCAACAAATCTTTAGAAGATGCACAGGGGTTTGGTCCTGTGGCACCAAACAACACAATAAAAAAGAATCTACCTTAATACACTCGGGGATCTAGGCACTTAGCAATAAATTTTAACCCCAAAATTCTAAGCAACAACATTTTCCTTTATTTTAAGCAGAGCTCTAAGGTATTGTACCTTATCCAATTTACTCACAAAACAGTATGACCAAAACAGTTTTTTAATCAAGATTTTTATCTCAGTATATCTGTTGATATCCTTGATACAAAAGGAGCATAAAAGAAGCAATCCATTAAAAAAGCCCTAAAACTAAAATATCTTTATATGTGTGTATATATATATATAAACTCTTGAAAACAGTAGTTAAATTTTTTTCTCAGGAATTTCAGTTGTATTTTCCTACCTGGCCCATCCCACTCTTCTGTCTCCACAGCAAGTTGTCCAGGTTTCTCTGTTCTTGCATCACCGTCTGATTCTGCTGTCTCCTGGATGCCTTCTTCATTGCCTGAAAAACGAAGAAATACAGTATTGACATATTTCTATAGAAACTTTTAGTCAGAGTTCCCACAGTATCCAAAGCAGTGTTTACTTTTGTAAGTGAGAATATATATATGTCTAAAAGCACAGAGACCAAAATGTATTATTAGGTACAGCAATCTGTGAATTCCCAATGTTTCAAATAAGCCCCGGGTGCTAATTCTGTTATGAGACAAATCTTGGAAATCGGCATTTATCTGGTGTACTTAGGAAAACGGAATCACAGCTCGCTCCTAGGTGGAGTAATGAACAAAAGGTCACAAGCTTGCACGCACAAACGAGAGAAAGGAATCAAATTGTTATTTCCAGGCTAAAAGAGTGATTAAACAAACAAAAAAAAAAAAAAAAGAAAGAAAGAAAAGGCTTTCCGTTAAATGCTTTGTCGAACTGACTCCTAACTGTTGCTTACGTATTGCAGATTAAGGATGCTCACTGCAGAGATGTGGTCCCCTAACAATTCTGGCACTTCTGACAAATAATGGAGATCCATTCCACTGTATTTAGGAAAGTAGGGAGCTTCACTTTTAAGGTTTTAAGCCACTGGAAATCCCTATAACAACTTTCTCTCTGTAAACCTTAAAGAACTGCAACATTTCTGATGAATTTTAGGTTGTTTGCTACCTAGAAGTACTCGAAAAGGCCTGTTTGCCTCCAATGAGTATGCAGCGCACATATGGAAGGTGAGGGGTTTACACAATAGTGGTCCCGGTTATATCACATAACTGTGGTCCCAGCTGCAGTAAGAGCAACTGTTAAGAGTGTATATTCAAGAAAGTAATTTAATGTGCTTATAAATTTGGGGTTGCTCTGGGTAGGTTTTTTGTTTGCTTGTTTGTTTGTTTGCTTTTATTTAACTAATGAATCCAAGAAACCCCTGGCATAGGAAGATATTATGAAGAATAGAAAAATCATAGCTACACATTAAACCATATCAGGTACACGGAACTAAGTCATGGTTTAATTTTTGTACAAACACACAAACTTTGAAAGAAAATTTTGTCTAACAGAAGAGTGTTAAAAGCAAATGCTTTCAGAATCTGAAAGTCAAACTGCTTGTTGATTTGATTAGAGTAAAGCAAGAAGGAGCAAAAGTAGAGCAATCAGGGAGTAACTTGCAATTTTTTTTTTCCGCTCATGATAAGAAAAGCTTTTATTAGCAACATAGGTAAAGAAATGTGATTACAAACCATGCCAGATCCCCATATGTTATCAATGGAGCTATATATATACTTGATAAGATTGTGACCCAGAGTTTTCAAGTACATGATTGTATACAAGCATGTAGTATTAACTTTATGTGCACATGTAGTATCTTGAAGCAATGTATTCTTTCTTGCATTCATAAAACAAGCAGTTCTTGAAATCTTAAATATGACAGCCTGGTAATCAGCTACTCACACCAACAAAACCCCGTATTCACTCCAGATTCTGCTAAGAAGCACTATAAACATAGGTCAGTGGATTCACAGGCCTGCAAAGCTAAAAAGGCATCATGAATATCTAGTACAGCTTTCTGTGTTCATGCATTGTGTAATTTTACCAAGATATTTGCAGTTCATGTGCTTCAATTCAATCTCATTATCTTTTAGAGGAGATTCTTAGAGATTCCCTTGCAGAAAAATCCGTCAAGTTTCTTACAAGTAGATTCAGCAATTATTTGTCTTTACCAGCTGCCCCATTTTGCATTAAAATTTCTCAGTTTTTCCTTTTGTCAGGTTCACAGAAGGATGTCCTATTATCAAGTATTTCTACCTTCATAGCTACTTATGGTTGTAACAAAGCACCCTTTATGGAAGATAAATGACACTTTTCCAAGGTTCAAATCTGGCCAAATAATTCCAATTTGTTCCAAATTGTTATAAGGCACTTCTCAAGAAGGACCATTTTAATGATGAGCTTCTAACTCAAGCTATATATACTTGATATACCTCTTAAAATACTCTTTGCATTGAGTTCTTATATCAAAGAAAATATTTTTCCTCCAGTCTAAACAACAGATCTATGTGGGTAGATTTTTTTTTTTAAGTCCTTAAAAATAATAAAAAAATCTTGAGCTAGAACCCAAGCATGGAGAATTTTAGTTCCAAAATATAAAGTTTTTCCAGACTATAATATATGCAAACCTAGTGCGAGCATGCAAATTTGAGCATTCTTTCAATCAATGCAACCAACCAGAACGTCAAACAAACAAATTGAAAGAGGAAGAGAAACTTATGTGAAAAGATTGCACTGAAGGGCAAAAGAAGGACAGAGCTAAGGTACACAACCTAGAGCATGAAGTATTTAACTCTTTGGAAGATAATGAAAGATCTGAAATTTTATATTATCAGATGACTTGACTTTTAATTAGCTCACATTTTCGGTGTTTCATGAAGTCTTGTGTTATATGTGTTTCGCAATCAGATTTTCATGAATTAATACACGTCCTGTGCAATTAGAGTAGAACAAAATACTCATAACTTACATTAAGGAAAACTCTGCATCCTATCTAAAATTATTTGAGATTGCTTATGTGAATATTTTCTACTATTTGCCAGCTACCAAGTCAATGTGTTACACACCCAAAATACCTCTACAATATCCGTTTAGTGCAGAGAATCTCCTTTCTCTGAGCTAAACTAGTTTGCTTGGGAAACTAGCAAACTGTAGATTACTGTGAACTTCATGATCATTCAAATTTTATTTTTTTAAGTTACAGAAGACATAACTTTTTATTATACACAGCAATGAGTGGCATAAAATTACCAGCTGTGGTAAATGCTCTAAAAGCAAGCAAAAACTTCTTCTGTGGAAGTTTTTATTCTTATAACTAAGATCAGTAAGCAAATTGTGTCATCCAACAGAACACTGCTGCATCAAAAAGACACTCATATGAGCAAGAATCTACAATATTGTATGGTACATTAGTCTGGAGTCTACCAGACTTTCAGCATTTTCTCTACATTCAGTTTTAAAATTACACTTTGGGCAGAATTCATCTCCTCCAGCTACAGATGCCTGGAAGTTGGGCTAGTCCAGCCTCTCCTATAGTCAGGGAAGAGAGAGGGAGAAATTTCCACAATGACTCATCCCCTTCTAGGATGGGTGAGAAAGGAGATTGCTCGTGGTGTCTGAGATAGCTGAGATGAATCATCCTCTGGAACACACAGTTTAGACCAGGACAGTTAGACCAGTTAGACAGTTAGACCAGACACACAGTTTAGACCATCTTTAGCCAGCTAAAGTTAGGTGAAACAAATCTCTGCCTTATATCCAAGTGCTGAATACACAAAACAATAATTTAAGCTCAGAATAAAAAAAGACTGCTAAGGTCACATTACAGTACTGTGGTAGTTTGAATTTTATTTGATTTTAACTGTTTCTTATCAGAATTAACTGGTTACGTGGCTCTTCCAAAATAGTTCAAAGACGTTTTTTATGTTGTTTTTAATTCCTCATGTTTTTCCAATACAGGAGATTGAAGGCGCTAAACCACCAACCGTAGCTGATCATGGTATCTGAAAATTGCAAAAGGTTCATATTGCTCGAAACCTGTGAGGCAGAACTCCAAAATCTCTGTCAACATCAACAGGAAAAGAGAGACTTTAATATTAACATGTAGTTCACCTTAATATTTTAAACAGAAAATAAAGACTTCCCATTTTTTTACTGAACCATCTTAACAGAAGTAGTCACAATATTTCATGGAAATCACATGGGTTGGCAGATATTCTCAATTCTGCTGTTTTAATCCATGTTGTTCCTATCAATATTAGCCTCTTATAGAAATTGTCATACAATATAACTATTGAACTTTCCTGACTAGAAATGTTACAGCTGCTGTTAGTCACTCTATAATACATTTTGCAATCAGTTAAATCAACAAAGTATTTTTTTTTAACAATGAACAGTTCAGAACTTACAGATCTACTTTCTTGTTCACAACTGCTTATCAAAGCACAGATATCATATATGTTTTCCAGGTGCTTCCTATAGTTAGGATACCTTCACAGAAGCCGCTCACAAAAGATAAGGTCATAAAAGAGATGAAAAGTGTGCAAGCTTCATACACTCATGGTTTTATCATCAGACAAAATAGCTTTGGGTGAAGGACTGCAGCAGTCACAAACAGCACATTGCAGCTTATACTAACGTGAGAGAACATTAGAAGTTTAAAATTCAGATTGTGCTCATTGTTTTTTGGCAGCATAAAATGTAAACTTAAATTGTTAAATATTCTAATACAGCTGCTCAGAGTGAAACAGAACTTCCCAATTACAATAAATCAATTCAAAAATAACTTGTTATGAAGTCTTGTTATGTACCATTCTGTACTGCTGAAAGGGAAAATAGATTTGATCCAGAGACTCGCAAATTCATTCTCTGTAGATTTTAATTCAGCAGGGTACATAATCTTAAGTCCTTTAACTGGTCAGCACGACTTGTCATGAAGAGGCAGGCTTTCTAAGATGTTGGGGACAAAAGATGAAGAGCCCCTTCCTCCTTTCCACCACTGCCTAGAGCTGCAATAACTCCAGGTCTTGTGAAAGAAGAATTCTGAAACTGCACATAAAATTAGCTATTACTTCAGCAGCTATAGGTCAGAATATTAACTTATTAACTATTTGCTTTATCGCAGGGCCTACTTGCATGGATGATGAGACTACATTGTCTACAATGTAATATTAAATAGTTCCCGCTACCAGAAGTTCAGAGAGAGAACTTGAGAGAGAGACATGATATCCTCTTTCCAAAGAGGCTGTCATGAGAGTTAGGCACTGCGAGAACAGAGAATTTACAACTATCAGCATTCTGATATCACTTAAACTGAGACATATCAGAAATAACTCCAAAGAAGCCCACCAAAATCAACTGAGACTTTGCTGTACAATTACAGTAAGCTTGAGCAAAACCTGGCTGACTTGGCCAACGCCTGACTTGATAACTTACTTGAAAAAAACACTCTTCTACATACATTAACCCAACAAATTTTATTTCAGATTATACTAATCATTAAATACTTTGCTTCTTTGTAACCAGTTACTGTACTTTCTTGATTGTTGATTATAATTGTTGATTAACAATTATAATTTATCCTGTAATAAATCTCATTTGAAATAACTGTGTGCTTCTAATGGCCCTGAGCAATCTTGAAATTATTTATCCAGGAAATGTCACAAATAATGCATAGTCTCGTACCCATACTTTTAGGAAAGGTCTGTGAATATTCATGTACGAATGATTACCTATATGTATATAATATGCTGCTAAATCTCCAAATTAAATCTACAGACATTACTTTGGTCCATGCAAAAATCACCACGTTGTTTAACAGAATGCCATTTTGACAGCATATCATTTGGGCACAATAATGGCATTACAAAGCCGAATCGGTTATTTCAAACCAGTTCAACAACTGAATTTTTCTCCTGGGATAAGATACGGTTGTGCTTCAAGTTCATCTAGAGTTAATTTTTCTGGTTCTTTAACTGTTTGATACGTTGTCATTTTTGCATTTTCCACTTTTGAAGTCCATTCACAACAAGAACCACAGATTCTAATAAATTTCACACAGAAAAGTAAAAATGTTTCTGTAAACTGTATTTCAGCCTTTCCTTCTATTAATTGGCTTTATATGTGTATTAATTTTTAACAAGCAACCGTTGTGTCAATAGTACTAAGTACAAGTATCATATGGGTATATGGTCTAGCAGAACTCTACCATAAATTAAAGAGGAAATAAATATAGATATGTATACCAAGCTGGAATACAGGCTTGCAGGGCTCTAACTAGTGGTCTCAGAAAAGCAACATAGTATTTTTTAAAGGTACTTAGATGCTTCAATGTGAAGAACAATTTGCTAAGTGCTACGTATAATTTCCAAAAATGATTTTGATGGAAATCAGCAATCCATGAATTTTTGAGAATCTTCTGGAGCAGAACAGAGAGATGATTTCAGAGAGAACATAGGAAGTTTCAAAGTGCAAGTCAGAAGACTTTTCAGCATGTTCATATTTTAACTTAAATAAGAATTCTCTTTCTTCCCCACTGCAGAACTACATCTCTCATGAAAATTCCTCATCCAGATGAGAAAAATCACATTTTATAATGTGCTATAAAAATCATTCATGATCATACACACATCCTGTTTTCCATATGTCACTAAATAATTACTAGTCACATATATCTTTTTAGAGTAAATTTTTAATGTACTTTGATGCCAACAGCCTCATGGACTTTTTGAATAATGAACATTCCAAGTGCTTCATATACTAAATAGCTGGTTTGTACTGTCAAGAGTTATGTTTCCATTTCAAAAACAGTCTAGACTTCCAAGAAAGAAGCCAAAGTGAAAGATTTAACCCTCATAAGTAATTGCATTTTTTTTTCTGTTATTCACTAACATCCATCTAGCAATAATATTTTTTCTATCAATATTTACCCAATGAGGCCATAAATGTGCAATTTGCTTCGGTTATTTTATCTGGGTTCTTTGAGAGTTAAAGTACTGCTAATATTCTCACTTCTGATTGGCAGCGCATAGCCTGTAAGCAACTCCGCTCTTTGGACCTGGGTTGATAATGATGCTTCAGAAATATCTCAAAACTCTTCAGAATATTCAGTTATTGTGTCAAGAGCACCAAATCAGAAGAGGGCAAAAGAAACATTCATTATGACTGAAATTTATAGGCAGATGTATGGTATGCAAAGTAAGAATATGCAGTGAAATTTGTCATTTGTGCATTTCATATTTTAAAGAAGATTACCCTTATTAATTTGCAATTCATATTCCATCAAATTTGAGCTCAAATTTAAGTCAATCCAAGTTCAAGTTACAGAGACATTACAGTTCTTGTAATCAAATAATCCCTTACTCATAATTCTGATAAAACTCACAATTTTATTGTTCTTATGAAAACCAAAATGTGCTGACTGAGAAGGCTGGAGTTACTTTGATATAACGCTTAAAGTTGAGTAAGCTTTTAAGTGTTTCTTTCACTTTATAATTCCGTACAGTTAAAATAATGTTTTCTATCTGTCTATTAAGTTTTGAAATTTGGTTCTGTAGTTTCATTTTGTGTTACAATTTTCTTAATGGCCAAAGGTTCCATTTCTCGATTAAAGAGGGGTTTGCTTGTCTAAGACCAAATTTTAATTCCAACACAGTTGATGTGAATACTGACGCGGATTTCAGGGGGACTGAAAATACAGCTTCAAAGACTGCATAAGGGGTATCTCGCAGTAGTTATTCTGAAAGCCTTTCAGTGCTCTTAAGCAAACAGTGAAAAAATAAAACACTGCAACCTTTTCCTGATATCTCCCTCCCCTTCTAGCAAGAAAGGAGGTCAACCTTTGAGCTACTGTAACAAGAAATGGGAAAAAAAAAAAAGGAAAAAAAAAGGGGAAAAAATTAGAGAGAGAGAGAGAGAGAAAGAGAAAGCAGGACAGGCAGGGCATGAGGCAAATGCACTCAGAAGAAAAAGGTTTCCTTTCATTCCTAAGTCAATTACGACTTAGCATCCTTCCAAACATCAGAGATTCTCTAGATCCCCTCCTCTCCTTATCCATATTCAGCATTTGATACAGGTTAGACACACAGGATCCAGAAAACCAAAAAAAAAAAAAAAAAAAAAAAAAAAAAAAAAAAAAAAAAAAAAAAAAAAAAAAAAAAAGTTGTCTCAGCTGAAGTGGATAGAGATAAGCCCATGGGAAACCCACTCTGCAGAATGCGACAATCCAACACAGAAACACAAACACACACACAAGTCAATAAGAGCTAATTACTGGTTTTTGAAAGGAGATGCACGGTGCAGTTACGCGGATTCTTGTTTATCCTAGGAGATGAAAATACATCATCACAAATACATGCCCTCTCCTGTCTCTGCTTACCAAAAATAATTAATGTGCTCTTCATTTATTTGGAAAACCTACATAAAGAAAATGCAACGAATTAAAATAATAGAAAAAGAATAATAAAAAAAGGCGGTGTATGAGCCCCAGGAGAACAGAAGTATTGCCAGGGAAAGATAATGTCAGGCTGGGGGTGGGGTCTGGTGCCAAGCAAAGCCGAGGGCTGTGCAATCACCTCTATCAGTGCTCTATCAGTGTCTACACTCCAGCCAAATCCAGAGAAAACAAGGAGTCAAAGATTCAGGTCAATAAGCTTATAGGCGATTTGCACAAACAGCTCCTCCAGCAAGGTAAAAAACAAAGTCATATTGGCTTTTCTTTTTTATTCCTTCTCTTTGAACTCCCTGGTCCAAACACACCCTGGAAATGTCAGTGTTATATGCAAGAATTTAAAGAGCTGAGCTTCTTAATCCCGTTAAGAAATAAGAACAAAGTTGCCTGCAAAGATCTCCTTATTGAGCTCAAAGTGATTATGGTATAGCTGCCTTATGCTGATCCTACTTCCACTTGCTATAGCAAAAGAGGTAGAAAAGTGTCATGAAATCCATTACTGAAAAAAAGGGAGGAAAAAAAAAGAGAAATGTTATTGATTGAAATGGTTTCTGGGAGGAAGAAAAAAAAAGCTATAAATCTACTTTCTGTTCCAGAAATAGAGAAAATAGAAAGCATATTTTTAGTCATTACATGACTAACATGAAAGAGGTAAAGAATATTTACACAGATGTACATAGGCATATACAGAAATTCACACACCAGAAGAAAAGGGGGCATAGAAATAATTTCCAGGGTGTTAAGAGTTGGCCTGGTATTACAGATGGCAGCACATACAGCTTTGCACATGAGGTATGAAGGCAAAGATTTATGCACAGAAGATTTTAGCTTTGTATATGTTTTTTCTTTTTCTCCTCTGCAGCTGTTTCCCTGAATCTCAAGCCTGACTGCACAACCAGGTCGCATGGTTTAACACAAAAAAAAATCCAGTCCTAAGCTGGTCTGGTGACAAAATAGTGGTACATAAGCAAAATACGGTACATAAGCAGAAAACTCAGTCCAGGTTCTGAGCTCATCCCTTACTACCCATCCAAAATACATGATTATGGCAGTAGATCTGTCCTCAGTACACAAAAGCCCTTACATTCCCCAAATTCTCTTCTTGCTGACTTAGAACATATAGACGAGTATTCCAGATGGCACTGCATTTCTTTTCCTCCTGCAAAAACAGCCAAGGAAGGAACAGGAACTGCAATCAGGCGTCAGCACACTAACTTGCTATGGGAAAACATGATGGTTTGCTCTAAAGATACTATAGAACATAAAAGCATTGCTTCATGAATAAATCAGCCTCTTCCCGTCTTTCATTCTGCCGTATCTTCCTCCGTCACCACCTGAAGCACACTTAGCAGCGGAACTAGAAGCCATCTGCTCTGTAATCTGCTGCCACCAACGTGAAGGCCACTCAGACTCCATCCACTGAGCTCTGCTGCCGATGATATCTTGCTATGGAGTAACTCTCCGGGCCCCTACATATGAGTGGCAAGCAGAAGAGTTGAGCTACAAGAAAAGGGCAAAAGAATTCAGAGATCCTTGTAAATCATGACTTTAAGAAACTGGTAGGTCTTCTTCCTCTAGTAATCAGATACATATATTTGTCCATATGCCTCTGACTTTGTTCAAATGCTTTCAAAATAGTCCCACCTTTTCTCTCACGATGAAAGCCCTTCCTCTGTTTTCTCCTCTGTCTCTGAACACAGCCACTTAACTATCTGCTAATCTCAAGTGATCTAACCGCTCAAGATAACCTTTCCTTGAAAGTTAATCCCTCCCTGAACCCTTCTGCTGAGAAGGGCATAAAAGAAGTGTCATTTGTTTAGCCAGTTCCCACCTCATAAAGGGGACAAGGTGCTAGTTCTCCCCACCATTTCAGACTGTAACAGGTGCTGCCTCCGAAAACTTTCCAAATAAAAGCAGAATTTTGAGGGAGTTCTCCTCAGGGTGCATACACAGGGCAGCAGCCTGAGACCAAAAGGCTGCTACTAAACTACTTTATCTTACAGGCAAAACAAACTTGTATTTTCAGTTTGTTCTTTGTCCCATCACCTCCAACCTCTTGCTTTTTAAATTGTTTTCCACGTTACGCACCTCTTTTATATCTGCCCTTCTGCTTTTATCAGCGTTTCAGGCCTCCAGTTCACTACTACTGTCTGTTAGCATCTCCTTATTCTCTCATTATTCACCTTTAAAAGGAGAAAGTTATTTTATAGGTTCTAGTTTCTAGGCTTTGGGCCATCCAGTCTATCACTCTTCTGCATAGGAGACAAGCTATTTCCTCCTTATCCTCACCATCTTTGCCAGAAGCAAAAGCACCAGCTAATACTACTTTAATAAATCTTCTCAATCTGAATTTAATCCGAATTTATCTTAATCTGATTTGGATTCTCATTCCAGATACTCACTACCTGAACACTGCAGAGAAAGGCATCCTTAGCAATGGATACTCCAGGCCAAAACAGGCTTTGTATGGATGGCATTATCATAGAATCATAGAATCACAAAATGCCTAAGGTTGGAAGGCACCTCTAGAGGTCATCTAGTCCAACCCCCTGCACACGCAGGGCCACCTAGAGCACGTGGCACAGGACTGCATCCAAGCGGGTCTTGAAGGTCTCCAGAGAAGGAGATTCCACAACCTCTCTGGGCAGCCTGTTCCAGTGCTCTGTTACCCTCACCGTCAAGAAATTTTTCCTTAAGTTCCTGGGGAACTTTTGGCGTTTCAGTTTGTGGCCATTTCCTCTAGTTCTGTCGGTGGCCACCACTGAAAAGAGGCCAGATTATTATCAGATAATTATCAGATATTCCCATTACCTAGATATTCCCATACATTAGTTGGTAATATGTAAGCATAAATGGCAATTTCCAAGGTCACAAACTGATCAAAAGCAATGTATTTTCACCAGTACTCCCTCCTACCGAATTTTTGGCTTTTATTCCAAAAGAATGAAGCAGTGCAGGTGTGTTGCTCCATGCCTATTTTTTATTTATTATTGTTGTTTCCAAGATATTCTATTTTTCCTAAACTCAGTGTCAAATCTGTAATCAAATTAAACATCTAAATGCCATTGATTCACAGGCACTTACAAAAATACTCAGTCTCGGGTAGGAAACTTCCTAAAAAGGTTAAAATTTCACAGTGATAAGCTTAAAAGCCACACCTCATAAATAGCAGATTCCTAATGTCTCTTTTGCGTTTAACACATATGTGTTTAGATGTTTTTCATTTCTTGATATTTGCCTGTAAATGACAGATAGCTAGGAACAATTATGTTCATGCAGCACAGTTATTCGTGGCGTTGCAAAAGAGGAGGTAGTGGGTGGAATTTTCCAGATTTCCTGTTGTAAAAGCCATTAGTGAGTAAAAGCATAAGGCAAAAATAATAGCCAAAAGTCATAATTTTGAAAAAAGGGGAGTCATAAAATGATATGAAGCTCATTCAATGTGATTAATTTGCTTTACACTTTGCAGACGCTTTTGCCTTCGCCTTCTACTTCTGGCAACTGTTCCACCGGATCCATCTCACAAACCCCAGTTAACAAGATAGGAATGACAAGGAAGGCTCCGTAAAGGTTAGTTGCAGTTTAGACAAGAGACAGGTCTCTGCTTACAGTATAATCAAGTATAGTTTGACTGAAAATCTCCACAGTTGAAAAGCCTAAGTTATCAAGCTGTGAATGCACATCCTCTACTCTTATTCACTTCAATGAATCGTTCATTGGTGAATTGTTGTTTTTACTACCTAGTTTCGATAGGTAAAAAATCTTTGTTCTCTGTGGTTCCTCGCATTTACGTACGTAGGGAAGTAAGAAAACCATCGTTTTGAAAGAGCTTGAACACCCCTCCTCAGCAGTTGTGCTGTTCGTTGCCCAAGTCTCTGCATTCCCCCTGGAACCTGCCTCGGCTCCTCTGTCCTCCTGTTCTGGGTCAGCTGGGAAGAAACACCCACAGAAGAACCAGGAGGAGCCAGGATAGGCGGACAGATTATATCCAAGAAACTCACTTTACCTTCTAGAACCTTAAGTGGTGAACATTAACAAAACAAAAATGCAGAGTTTGCATAGGGTTCACATGCAAATTCTGATATTCTCTAAAAAAGGATACAGAAACATAGATATCCATTAATTCTTCCCTCCTCTGAAGATATCTGCGTTTTACAGGCAATCAATAGTGTCACAGAGCAAAATATAAAAATCATAGTCAGGTCTTCCAAAAAAACAAACAAAATGAATTTATTTGCTCCCTCCCTTTCTCATTTTCAAACTTTTAGTCATGACATTAAGGAAAAAATATTTTAAAAGAGAAAAAATTCTCAAATTATCTTTTGATTTCAATACTGAAGCATTAAAAAATAAAAAATTCTCTTATGAATTATCACTAGACTTGTGATAAAAATCATGTTAGTCTTATATTTAGTATTAATTAACATAATCACAAACTCATCCATTAAGAAAGATTAGTTTTCTCTTCTTGTGTTTTTTTTTTCTCAGAAAAGACACACATGGCCACATGCTAATATCACTTCGGCTATGACACTAAAGGAGCTAAGATATTATTAAAAAACAATAGATTTGCAGTGTATTATTCCATCCTTTTCCAGGGTATATCCTCTGCTTACTTCAGAGTGAGACTTTCTGCCACACTGCCTCAACTGGAAGTAGATTAGGGTTTTTATGTGACCCTTCATCCTCAGAAATTTTCAACTTTTCCTCTTCAGCAGTTGCAGTGGTAAGTTGAAGACTTTTTTAGAACTACAATAGACATCACTTGGAAAAAAGAAGTGCTGGGCAGTCAAAAGCTTCTGGGTTTGAAGAATCAAGAAACTTTTTAGTAGTATATAGGTTAATATATATAATTTAATTTATTCTTGTTTATTTCCTGACTTTGCTAAATACAATGCCCTGGATTCAACATTTTCCCTGAAAAAAATGTTCCCAATAAAGGATGGTAACAGGAAAATTTGAAATACAATATGATTATGCAATAATCATTAGTATACACAGAATGTAAAGAACACATTTGTGTGAATTTCATGCTGAATGGTAGTATTTCCACTGCTAGGCCCTGGAAATACAGCAAGAGCAGCACAGAAACAGGTACCTCAAACCAATATGAATGGTACATAGTGTTCTTATGGAGACAGAAGGAATTCAAGAGTTGCCAGTATGACAGTCAAATCTGGGTTTAAATAACAACTGCTTAATGTCAGTATTAGCAAATATTTACTTTCAGGTAGGCAAAAACATGCCTAAAAGGCATGTGAGTGACAAATGAATGCATAGTAATTGTTGGACCTCTCTACAGCACAACTATAATAGCACTGAACTCCCTCATTTGTATTGTGTGTTTGAGACCATTTGTAATCCGGACTTGCTTCACGATAAATTTTGCAGCAGTTATGGAACTCTGCACTATGCAATAGACTGTTCTGATCTCTTAGGATTATTTCCTTGCCCTCCCCACTGTTGGCAGAAGACTAACATTATGCAATCAAACTACTTGATTACTCAGACTGATTTGTCCTCGTTTGTCCAAGGAGAGCAAAAAAAAATTAAAGCAAGGTAAAGCAAAGCAAAGCAAAGTAAAAGTATACCACACAAGCTATCATGAGAAAATGTATGTCAATATTGGCAAAAGAACCAAAAGCAGAAAATCATTGACATCTAACTGCCTGAGGTGATTGTGGCCTAACAAAACATCACCACAATAATTCCAGCTATTTTATAGGCACCCTTACCTGCAGAAGACGAACAATAATGCAATCAGTTGGAAATCTTGCCAAAAGAAGATTAAATCAATGTTCTAAATAACAATAATGAGAGTCTGCTTTTTCTGTAAACTGAAAACAACAAAATTTTGCAGGCTGAACACTAAGAATGAGTTGGTGTGACTCGTGCTAAAATATATATATATGTATGTGCTATAATTTGAAAGTAATGCATCAAAAAGGCACTGTAACTTTTAAAGGTATCCTTTCACAAACAATTATTTTTCTTACAAGACATAGTAAGTGCTATTATAAGCTGTATTTTAACCCTAGTATCTATAGACACACTCTGTTTTTCTAGCATGCTTTCCTAGGAAAAGAAGCAATGAACAAACATGTTGAACTGTTAGCTTCATACCTAACAATAATGGACTTTTGAGACCTCTGCTATACATAAATAAAGAGAAAATAACATTAATGGCAAAATGATTCACTTCGCTGAAAAGGGAATCTTCCATCACATTTAAATACTTACCCCTTTGCAGACTAACTTCAAAAGTCAGTTATTTTCCTATTTTTCAAGCACCACATTAATAGGGCTTTTTTAAATGTTAAAAACCATGTATTCTTTTTTGATCATCTGGACACAGTTACATCAATATTCCCTCAAAAGGTGGGCTACAATGATTACCTTTATTACAAAAGTATTCCACTTCTTCACAGCTCAGATTTTCAGGTTCAAACTCTGCAGAAAAGCTTTCCTCCAATGGAAAGTCTTCTTTAGAGATAATATCGTTTTCCTCAGACAGGCACTCCTCTTCTTCATCCTCAATGGCATCCTCGAGGGGCCCTTTAAAAAGAACCAGGAACACTGTGGCAAACCATCTAAGAGGACAATGTGAACTAAAATCTTAGTGAACTCCCAAATGGAAGCCTTGAGCTAGTTTTTCTTTCTACAGCTGTGCATTTATTATGAAGACCAAAGAGTATTTAACAGAAATTGAAGTAAAGTGACTGCTTTCCTATCTGATTACTTAAAATGAGAATATACAAAATTACTGTGTCACTAATAGTTGCACTTGTTTCTTTTATTATTCATTCAGAATCTTCTAGTATTGGAAGTCGATAGTTCTAATAATGGAAATCAATATTATATATAAAACTCTTCTCCTGTTTGTGATTTTCTATGCTGAATTGTAGTACTTCATAGGTTTCCTTTACAGATTTCATTTCTAAAGCTAACAGGACTGATGTCAGTAAAGTAATAGAGGTATATTGACAGTATAAACTTCAACTAATTCTGCTGTTTTGTGTCAGCCAACACCTGAAGGGATTTAAAGAGAGTTTCATATTCTCTGTGATCATTAATTTACTATATTCTTTAATACACCACCAGTCTATTATCCCAGATGGGATTCAGACTTATCATTTCATTTCACAGAGGCCAAAGAACCATTGTGGTAAACTACTAGCCAAGGGCTACAGAAACATAAGCCAGTTACAGAAGCAGGGCATAAGTCTGAATTTGAAATGGCAGCCTGAGGTTTTTGATTCCTCTAGTTACCTAGACATCCTATTCCCACAGATCCTCCTCAACAGACACTGTCTGGCAGAACTAAAATACATAATATCTAGGTTACCAATTCGAAGGTCCTCAAAAATTAAATTCTCTCCTATCTTTACACATTTTACTCTTAATTGGATAAGAGTAACTGTTTGGTAAAGACTTATTTTGTGCAGGTGCAGAATTTTACCCTAGATTTACAAAGACTTGAAATAACTGATCATATTTTAACTAAGATTTTATTAAATGTCAGTATGTTTCAAAATTCATCCTAAGACTGGTTTTCAAAGGAGATATTTCATTATATATGATTGAGACTTGAAAAAAAATTATATATTTCACTCTCCAATGAAAGCACAGCCTCGTATATAATTGACTATTTCTTGCTGAAATGAAAGGTAGCTAGCTAATGAAAAAAATGTAATTTGTATTTATATGATAGTTTTCCAGTAGAAAATACACTATTCCTACATATTCTGTCATGCCGTGAAATAATACATAAATGATTCTGTTGCACTTGATGAAAAAGGAGGGATAATTTTTTTAAAAGAAATCGAAGATTGACTACTCTCTAATTTTATGTATTTTATTATGAGTCAGTGACTACCTACATTTATTAAAACAGCAAAATTCTCTTTAAGCTACGCTGTATAATTTTTGCTTCCGAGGAGTATGACAGTTACTTTTTATTGAACCTGATTGAGATTCCCAGATGGGATTACATAAATTAATATAGCTTACCCTCTTTCTCAGAAATAGGGCTACCTCGGCCAGCTGAGAATCTGACCAAATGAACTCACTTTTGCGGACACATACTCACCAGTGTTATTCATCATTCAGCAATATATATTTTAACATGAAAGGCTACCATTATGTCAGAAGAAATTAAGTTTCCCCACTATCAAAGTGTCTATTATTGTTAAGTGCAGTTTCTAACTATGAAGGGAGAAAATCCAGTAACCGAGTTGGCACACAGAATGAAAATCCTACTATACTGAGTGGAGAACAAAACATTGATGTATATTAGAAGAATTGTTGGCACTGCATTGCATTGAAATATAAGCAACTTGGGTACCTTGGGTACGTGTGTCTAACTTCAATTGAGATATAAAAGCATGAACCAAATAATTTCAACAGCAACAATAAGAAAAATAAAAAGCCTTTTTCTATTTTCACCTCTTTTAAGTTTTATTGTCTTTTTTTTAATTTGGAAAGGAGATTTTACACATCTCTATAAATCCACCAAAAATATCATGAGATTAATATAGGAAAAATTCACACACATTTACGCCTAAGGATTATGGCATCAATATAGAAAAACAATACAAAGAGGTCTTTTTTAAACAGTCATCAACCAAGGAAGTAATTTTTGAAACCAAAAATATCCCTACTTCATCTGATGTGTAAGTACCAAGGGATTCAGAAAATATTGTCAAAAATATCTTCCAATCCTGATATTATGATTTTATTAAAATATGACACTGACTGTAAAAACATTACTGTAGAAACATTTATGTACTCCTTGCAAAAGAAAAACACAAGCTCCTGTCATGTGTAAGCATTCATAAATATGGTCTACATCACAAATAACCTGAACAATTTTTTCACACATTTTAAGTTGGGAAGAAGTATAAACTTCAGGACACATTTCAGTGAAAGATGACTTCCTGATGAATGACTCACTCTTTATCATAAATTAATTTTTTAAATTAGAGTTATGAGTTGAAAAACACATTAAAAGCACTATACATGCAAGCAATTCAAATGAAAGGTATATATGATATTTAGGTCTGCTTCTAGATATTAAGCCTGATCAGGTAGCCAACATGTGAACATCAAGGGACAATTATCATATATAAACTAAGATGATACCAGAAGGGTGGCTGGTATGCTTCTATTTGTAGCAGGTATGGAAACACACATCTTATAATTTCCATTAACACTTTTTCCAAGGCAGAGGGAAGACAATGTAAAAACCTCTACTGCATAGGCTTAAAAAACAGTTTCTTTTGAGGGCTAGAAGCTTATTTTTTAATAAATCTTATGTTAAAAAAGATCTTAGCAACTGTTTTTTTTTTAATGAACCTTATGCATGCAATAATCCTTATTTTGTCCAAACATTTTGATGCATGTATGTAAATTTTGTCAGGTAAAATAAGAACAGATGTATGTGTACATAGATCTATTTGTTTTTATTTTCTGCATGTCAATCTATATGCACCTATGTTAAAAAAGATAAAAATGTTTATTGAGTGTTGTAAGGGCACACATCAAACTGTTATGTACCTCAGGGGCTGATACCAGATGCTGGGCTCCTAAAAAATAGTTTTGTTGAAATTGAGGGATCAATGTGTAAATATATTTCTAGGTTTCATGCTGCTGCTGCATTATATAGTTAAACCACCTATCAAGTGAACTTTGGGACAAATTTTGTCTTGCTTATGCTGAGTTGTCTTTTATTTTGTAAATATTCATATACATTCATATCATGCTCAAGCCTATACACCGACAGCTTTAATATAACTAACTAAAGAATAACATTTATTCAACAACAACAAAACTCGTTCACAAGGTTAATAACAAAATTAAATGTTTCTTCATTTCCAGTTTCTTGTCAACCAAAATATTCATGCTTTGATTTTGTGGCTATTTTTAATCATCACTCAAAGAAAGCAGTGAAACCAAAAGCTGATTATTAGGAAGTATAAATAGACTAAAACCATCTATTCTTGACGATTCAAATCAACTTCACCTAAACAGACACTGAATTTGAATAAAAGTCAGAATCTCACAATAAAAATTGTATGAAATTACATATTCTTGACCAAGGCAAACACACAAACTTTCCAGACTCATCCAAGTTTTTCAAACCATCTCCCTCTTCTATCAGTAAATCAAGTCAGCTAATGTGCTACCTTCTTTGGCTCAAAAATATAAATGTAGATTTTCAAAGTTTCCTAACCCCGTTATCTAAAGACAATGTAAACAATGTCTGATTTAAAAATACACAGACATAATGACAAAAATAAATACTTAATAAATATTTTTTTAAAAATAACTAAGTTTATTTCAATTGTTTTCCCTTACAGTGTTTTTCCTTTTTTTTTTAACACTTATTATTAATTAGGTGAATGTATTACCCCCAACAGTCTGCATACAGACTAATCATTTTTTTCTAGACCTTAAATTTACCTTCCATTACTTACACCTACCATTTTACTAAGTAGCTATGGCACACGTGCTTTATTTGCTCCTATAATACTGCTTTTTATTGCAACTGTAATGGGATCAAGGTTCTGTCCCTGTTCAACTGAAAAATGTATTTCAATAACTTGATTAAGTTGGACATTGACAACAAAACAATGCAACAGCAACACAGCAATACAAATGCAAATGACTCCTACCACTGAAGACCTTCTGTCACAGTTATCTGACAGTCAACAGTTTTGTTGTTATGTGATTAAATTCTTAACATAAAAAGTAAAATTTCAAACTCAGAAGACTTAAGAGTTAATTCCAGAGAGATAGTCTGAATGTTTGTTTTCTATTCTCCTGTCAACAATTCTTTTCCTATTAGTAGTTTGTAAAAGAATTTGATGTAATCTAAGAAGTGGGGAATCTCCAGTACTTTAGATTAGCTAGATACATGATAAGCAGTTAAGAATTTCCAAATTCACTAGATAAAAGGCTTAATTTCTGATCTCAAATGAGGTACTGAAGGCAAATTAAATCTCCATTACTTCATCCTAGACTTTGCATGAAGCTCTAAGAAAAGTATTTCTGTTATAAAACCATATTTGTGTTTCATACAACACAGCAGATTGGGGTTGAGAGGGGTTGGTTTTTATCAGTTGTATTTATTCAGTTAGTACTAACTCTACCTTATATGTACTTATTCACACAATTAAGATTTTTTTTTCAAATAAGGCAAGAGGCATTACAAAGCAGTACAATTCGTGACGCAGTGAATGGTTTAGTGGGCACAGTAGTCACTTCAAAAAAACCCACCATATGTAATTTGATACAAATAACAATGTCTGCTAGGAGAGGCTGACGAGTGTGCCGCATGTGCCTTCGTGGAGAAAACCATTTCTGATTGAGACCACTTGGTAGTGCAGTATAAGGAAATCTAAACTGTAGCTCCCTAATTTCTACCAGATTTAAAGATAGTTAAGCACATATTTTAGCACTATCAATATATTACAGATTTAAAAAAGTCTAACAGTCACATATTTATCTTTAAATATAGACATATAGCTAGCTAAGTTGCAATCTTCATGGAAGGAGTAACAAAAGCTACCTCAACATCTAGAACAGGTAACATTTAGCAAAAAAACAAACAACCAAACAACACTGTAAGCATTTCAGTAATGTTGAAAAAATGTGAAAATGAAGCACTGAAAAAGGGCTTATATTTATATTCATTTAGCACAAAAAGCTTTTGCTGCAATAAACACTCCTACAGAGACAAATTTGAGCATCAGACCCCATGAGCTTGTTAGTCCTGCTATAACAGTGTATGACTCCAGTTTTATGGTACCATAACCCTAATGAAATAATTGAAATTCAATAACATTAAACTAGCAAAGTTCTGTAATCATATCTTGTAGTCAAATTCATCAGACTTCTCCCTAAAGGAAACCACTTAAATGCATGCTCAAATTAAGCACATGCTTGTGTGCCTTTTCGTTCAGTGCTTTGTGCTTAAAATGCTTATATCTTACTGTGGGAAAGTTCCCTAAAATAATTATCTCATGTTAAGTGGTTAGCTTCCTACCTACCTACCTACCAATATTCTCCTAGATCCCCAAAGCAGCAGCATAAATCAGTCCTCTTAACAATTAAGAATGCTTCAGAAAGCCTGCAATCCTTGACAGTAAATGGCTGGGGAGAGGTTAATGAGTATAATTAGTAGTGGTAGCATTAAATAATAACAACTCTGGTAAACCAGAGGGGCCTGAAATTCACTGGATCAACACAATTGTATGTTGTGCGTGATTTATCCGGCGCTTGCTAAGAACATGCTGCCACACATGTGCTGTCTTTAGCTTATAGCTCAACATTGGTAGGGGAAGCCGTATTATTACAGAGAAAGTAAAGCTTTGGAAAAATCAATCTCTTGTTTCAACAAAAACATTTTCTTCTAAATACAAACAACACAGGAAGACCTGCAGGCAAATACTTTATTTGTGTTCACACAATCAAAATACTTAGGCATCTTTTTTTCTAAAAAATACTTTTTCTAAAAAGTGCTCTCTTTTTTCTTAGCTAATTCAGTATTTCCATTAAGCCAAAGATATGTTTGTTTCCAAACACTGTATTTAAAATCTACCTACAGACAACTGTAATGAACTGAACAAACGCAGCAGCAGCAGAGACAACCCCGCTTCTTCTTTGGAAAGAAATTTCATCCTGGACACTACCAGGGAAGTGCCAGAAAGCTCCCTCTCGGGGAAATGGCTTTCTTATGTTTTGTAGATGTTTTTAAAGGTCGAAGATACAAACAATAGGGATTAAGAATACAGGCTCTATTGAAATATTCTATATTCTTAATCTGCGTGAAGATATGGGCTAATAAAATGCATGACAGAAAAACAGACTGCTGTTACTATTAACAGCAATGTAGCAGCCCATATAGAATTGATAGTTCATCTAACCTTAAATTTTCACCTTCTATGTAACCAAGAGGCTTCCCAGATATTATCTGGTCACCAAGACTTTCAATACTCCTCTGAGAAGGAGAACCTCAAATTGCAGGTATCTAGACAATTCATAGAAACATAAGTAGAAAACATGTCTCCAGATAACATAACAAATGATAATAAAAGAAAAATGATAATAAAACATTTCCTACAGAACTAGTGACCCCCCAGCTCCTGCAACAGTCACCTGATCCCATGACACTAATTAGTGAGCTCTCTCTGTTTTTGATTAATATTGTAGCGAGAACTAAGGACTGAAAATAGTTGTGTTATCCAATTGCATCAGAATGGAAAGGAAGGGCCAAGACAGGTGAATAAATACAAATCTGCTTGGCATGATACGGCAATGCCTAATCCCAGTGAGGGAACTCCTGTGTGAATACTTTACAATTATGGATGGGCTGCTAGCAGGATGTGACCAGAGCGCTAACTCTAACTCACATATCAATTTAACAAACCTTAAATAAACTTTCTAAGGTCAATACAGTCAAATAAACCACTCCCACTTTTAAAGAAATTTTTCCATCCTCAATGTAATGAGTCTATTTACCTTACTAGGTTATTTTTGTAATTCCTATTGCATTTTTTCAGGGAGTCAAGAGACCCAGAGCTACTACGCATTAAATTTGTCTTGTTTATAGTAGCTGAACTTAAAAAGTTTGGTCCAGATTGAAAGATTGCACCAGTTTGTAAGATATTTCTTACATTTTAATTGGGGAATCCTACTGGAATGAACCATTTATCACTTCCTGACTCCTGGAAACTTTATGACCATGATTTAAAGACCAACTTAATAGAAAAAGGAATGGAAAAGAGCTGCTCTTTGGACACTATAAATCCACACCAACCTGACGTAATTGAGCCTAACAGCACGAATAAGCTATATTTCTATATCCAAAAAGGAGTTATTTTTAAACGCGCAAGCTCTTCCTTCAGCCACTCACTTTTAACATAAGTTGCATCAGGGGATCTGGTAGGAAGGAAATATTTTTATTAATTTTCCCCTTATCTGCAAGAAGAATGCTGATTTTTTTTTTCATTTGCGTTCCTTGCCTGCAGGTAGCAGACCAAGAAAATCATATAGCAGAAATTTTTCCTTTTGATTAATTTCTTTCCATGTGTTATGTTATTTCTTATATATAATTGATTTCAGGTTTTGCTCGTAGCTGTACATCTTTTTTATATCTGTACCTACTGCCTTCCTTCAATCAAGAAAGTTGAAGGAAATTACCTGAATTTTGTAAAGTTTATTAAAAAAAGAGCTCTGTGAATATTTAAATTGAGTTTTGAAATGCTAATACAAGAAAGATATTAGAGAATTTTAATAGTAGGTTCAATTTGACCCACAGACTATTGTAGAAAGGGTCAAATTTTATTCAAATTATTTCTTTACAGCAAAAATATGAACCCTTTGATTTTATAAAAGTAGATTAATATTCTTCACTGCAAGGTCTTTTGGCACTTCGGTGCATGACAGCATTAACTGTACTTCTATATAAACTTTTCAAAGACCTTTAAATGTGGACAATTTGGAGTATCCCTTACATTTATGCTCCTGTCTTCTTTTCTCTTAGCATTATCCAAGAGACCACAACAAAACTGCAAGTGCAGATATATATATATATATGTAAATATATACACATATTTATATAGTTATTTCCCTCTTAGAGCCTAGTCCAGACTATATTTACCCAGTAAAATAGAGGTGCAAAAAAGTGACCATTCAAAACCTACTTAGAAAGTGTAGCATTAAAGTCAAAGTTTGCATGGGAAATCAATGACTTGCAAGAAAAACAAGTTCTAAGACCTTTGCAGTCCAGTCTCAAACCTCAGTTTTCAAGTAGTGACTCCGGCAGAGTAAAAAAATGTACACCTTGCAACACACCCCTTGTTGGCTCGGACAAATCAGAAAGGACACACAGATGAGCCTGAGAAATTTTGCATTTCACCTCATGAACAGAGACAGAATAGGTAAAGATGTCAAATGATGTGTGAAACTGTTACTACAAAATACATAAAGACAGAGGTAATCACAAATGATTATACCAAATGAAGAAGTGCCACGTTCAGTCAAAAATTGAATCCATTTTGAAATATGAATATTATTAAATACTTAAAAAATCCCTCCCCCCTCAAACCTACTGTCAGTTAAACTGTTGTCCTGCAAGGACCTTCCTGCATGTGTCTGTAAAATGCCTTAAGGAATAAGCTTTTTTGAGATGCACTGCGGACAGCAGCCGTATAGCAGATTTAATGGTTGCAATTTCATCCTGGAAAAACTACTCGCAGAAATTAAGGTCAGAGGAACTTTTAAAGCTGACTCTCTTGGCACAAAGATGCAAAGAGTACTGCAAAATTCATAGCTGTGAAGGGTATGAATACAGCAGGAACTCAACTGATCCCATGCAATTATATTAAAAAAAATACAATGTATGCTTTAATACTGTAAATAACAAAACAGAAGGCTATATGGATATTCTAGAATTAGTGATAGTGTTTTGTCTTTAGACAAAAGTAACTATAGAAATTTCATCTTGGAAAGCTTTTTTTTTTGTAGTACTAATTATGATGTACTCACATCATTAAAAAAATAGCATCTCTTCTTGCTCTAGGGTAAAATGGGTAATTGAAATATAGAAAGTGATTTAAACTAGAAAAGAAAGGAGAACAGATTTCTTGTCAGTACAGTCACTGATCCTGGTTCATCAGTCATTTTTCTTCCTGAATACACAAGTAAAATAAGCAAGTAGGTCTAGACTTTAAAAGATTCACAATGGCTAGAGATGCAGGAAAAGTGTATAAAATCTTTAAGTTAGGGGCCTCAGTCCTATGAATCTTCAATTGGCCTTTACCAGACTACAGACCTTCTATGCCCTCAAGTAGCTAGATCTTCACTCTCAACAGTTCCTCACCTGCATAAGACACAGCCTGCTTTGGTTCCTCTGCTATCTCACCAGTCACTCTTGCCAGGCTTAACATAAACTTGAGAAAACAGGTAAACAATACTTTGTCTTATTTTATACTGTGTGGGTTTAAAGAGAACACACGGAAAGGGAATAAGTGCACTCTGTGTTTTCACTGACGTAGTTCATGCACATTTCTCCAGTTAAAAAAATGCTGCTGTCCTCAAGGTCTAAACATGTAGCAGTTATCAACAATTAGAAAGTTATTCCCTTCTGCCAAAATATTTAATGCAACATTGTGATTCTTTTAAAAAATAAACACTATACTATAATGTTTATAGTGTATACTATACTATATAATTATACTAGAAAGTAAGAAACCAGTAGTAAGTAATCTCACAATGAAACTAAAACAAATCATAGTGAAACTTCTCCTGAGGGGAAGAAGTTAAATAGGTCAATACAACCCAAATTTTGGAAAGCATTAATAGGTGGTTGCAAAGACAAAAAAACTTACATAAGCCATTCATTTAACATGCTGTACTCACTACTATACTTGTTCTAGCCTTGCTCCTTCTATTGCAATCTCATTTTGATCATCAATTTATTAAATTCTTGGCCTCTGAGATGGACAGTGGACTTTTCTCTAAAAGAGAACATGGCATCACAGCCAGTCAAGACTGCATCTTCTTCTACACTATGGACCATAGAGAAAGAAATCAGGTGGATCAAATTTTCAAAGAGATCAAATATGAAGATGTGAACTGAGAAAAGGACTTATTTTCTGTGTTAGCTATCCTATTTCTACCCCCAATCGCAGAACAGCTTCAGAGTGGAAGCTCCACAAACACCCACAGCACAAGAGGTATATTTGTGCACCCTTCTGGTTGTATGAGAGGAGTAACAAAACAGATACTACAGGATAAGTATCCTGCATTAACGTCCTACTAAATTCGAAGATATCAACTGTGTGCCACTGTTCCTGAAGTAACTGCTAACAAAACAAACAGCAGGTTGGGCATTAAACTCTAAAAGATAAATCTGTGGTACCTGTAGAAGCAGCAGCTCATCAGTATTTTTCTTATATACACAGAGTTAACAGGGAAATATGCTTCTGAAGTTGTTTTCATTGGATTATTGTATATTTTCAAGCTTTTAAACCCATCACTTCTTTTCATATGATTCATATCAGCTAACTCCTACAAAACAATTCTTGAACTTATTGGTAATTTAATAGGGTATACAGCTAAAATAGATGGAAATAGTATCCAATCCATATGAACGGTTTCAGTTAGACAATTAAGTGTATATATATATATATATATATATATATAAGTGTATATATATAAATATATATATAAGAAAAGGCTTAAAAACTTACAGGCTTAAAAAAAATAAAACAAAATAGCTAGAATTTATCAATGTAGAAAAAAAAAGTTTTATTGTGCAACAAAATGACCTAAAATTTGAATATTTGATGTTTCATTCATCTGTGAGAACCTTCAGTGATATTTATGTCACTATAGGTATATAAGAAAGAAAGAAATATCAAATATTGCTACAGGTAAGGTATTCTGTGTTTTGATAATTCATCTCCTAATAAAGTCAACTCTCCCTCCGCTTGCATTTTCCAGCCCATAAAAAAACCACACTGAAGTGAAAGGTGGAACAGCACAAATTTCACAATTCTAGGAAAATACTCAGACTCAACATCTGACCATCTGACTCAACTTCTATGAATGCTGCCACCATACTACCTGCCACCCAGGAAGCCAGTCCCCATACCCTGTCTTCCTTTGCAATGGCAAAGCAATTTCAAACACAATACTGAGTACGCATCTCCCACGTGTCCAAGTAACTCTCAGAGCATAATGTTTTCCAGAATAATGAAGGATGAAAGTCTACTCCATACCTCTGACTTCAGACACACAACTTCTCGGGCAATTGTACTGCAAGTGAGTGACAGATACCAGTATTTGCTAATCACTGCTCTCACTCACCTGCCAGAAGAAAAATGTGATGCAAGCAGAGGCACTTTGAAGCCACTAATGATGCTGCTGCAGTGTGTTTAATGGCCGGTACGTTAGCTACGATGAAAGAGGAACCTCGCATCAAGTACATTAAGGGATCAGAGAAATACATACTCATTACTCACTGCAATTTTACATCCCTGGTTTCAAGACACAATACTCATTTTTTCTCATAAAGCAAAGCCACTCTATGCTGCCATAGAAATTGAATGTTCTTTTTTTCTTCTATTTAATATTTTCTATTTTTGTCTGTCACTGCAGATAACTCCTGCACTACTTTTGTATATGGCTGTATTTCCTCAGAACTGTTAGAACCAGAACTAGTTTCTCAACTTTGAACACTACTATATAATGAAATAAAAAAAAAAGAAAATTAAAAAAAGAAAAAAGCAGATAAAAGGATTCTGGACATTTTAGGTCCAGAACATATCAGTGAATTAAGACTCCTCTTGCTAATATTTCTCTTCATATTATTATTCTTTCCCTCTGCTCCCATCTTTTCTACTGAATATAAAACAGAGAATACTGCAGAAAAATGAGCCCCAAAAAGACAACCCAAGGTTAATCTCTAATGAAGTGATTAAAGCTGCAGAGCTTGTGTGTACGATTCAGAGTTAATTTGGATTCAAGGTCCAAAAAAATAAGTGGATCTGAAATGATCAATAACTGAGTGACATCATTAAATAATTAACAAATATTAGATGATGTAACAGAAACACGTCGAAAAAATACACTTAAAATAATTGGTAGCCATAAAGTAACAGCAAAGGAAATTTCAGATTTCAGATGTTAGAAATAAGTTAAAGCTCAAAATTCCTCCTTATCTTTGTCTACTAACGGAACGAATGGCAGTTTGACTTAGTAGGAATCTTATAATTTGGCCCTGTAAATAAAAATAGAACTTAACAGCTATAGAATCACATAATTAATTACTTACAACCTTAGAACTTTAAATTTAGAACAACTAAGGTCAGTATTTTTAAATCTATAATGGACTTTATCAATATGCAGAACAAAACTGGAAGGTTTCAAGTCAGAACTAAATCTTTAGATCAGAGTGCAACAGAAATGAATAGTGAATTCTTAATTAAAACAATTAACAACAAATTTTAATTAAAAACAAATAACTTAAAAAAATCTGGAATAAAATGAAGTATTTTTCTGCAAAACAATCACACAATAATCATCACAAGTGTCCTTTCTCCAATGTAAAGCAACTCCAATCAGAAAGTTCACTAATAAAGAATATTAATGCACAGTTTCCTTTCTGTAGCTATTCAGATCTCAGTTTGCTGAGAAGACTGGCAGGTATGCATAGTTACAGCACTATCCATTACTATTGTTTACAAGGATGCACCTTAATGATGAAATGACATTTTTTCTTTAAGACCTTCAAAGGTCAGCATGAATACAGAATGATAACCGAAAATATAATGAATTACTTCTAATGTGCTTTATCAACACTCATATCTTATAAACTTGACAAAAAAAAAAAAATTTAATTGCATACCTTAGTTTGGATATTATGCACAATAGAATTTACTAAAAACAATTATATGTCATTTATATTTGTATCTTTATATACATAAATATATAAGCTCCCACAATACAAGTACAAAGTCCATTACACATTTTAAAATAAACCAGAAGTGCATGTTATAATGTATTTGCTTTCTTTAATAAACCTGTTTATTTTTTTACTACTTTTTAATTTGATTCCTCAATGGTAGGATTTGCAAGGTTTCATAAAAAGCACTGCATTTCCCCTAGAGTTGGCATAACCTGCTGGTTTTCTGAATTGATCACTAATTAATAATTTGAAAACACAAAGTCATTATGTCATTTCCAGACAATGAGCTTTTAAATGATGCTTGTTATGTCCTAGCTTTTCCAGTAAGATTTCTTTTTTTCCTCTGGAAACCAGATGGCTGGTAAGTGTTATTATGAGGCAATCTAAATCTCAAAGCAATGAGCCTAAAATCAAAACAAGAATTCATTCTGCTCTGTTATTGTCATGATTGGTGTTTTGCTGAAGCATCCTGAGAAACAATACATCTCCTCCACATGAGGCCACTGGACATTTTGGTAATGATGAGTCTCTAATTCACCTTTCCCCCTACCCGAGCAGATACTTTTTCCATCTTGTGGCCAACAAGGAAACCCATCCATTGGACGAAGGCTCAGAGGAGATGGGCTAGGGCAATGTGCCTAAGGAAGCTCAAGGAATAACACAGGGAATGACCAACCACAGCCAGCGGATCAATTGACTCCCCCTCAGCTGAGCGGATCAGCCGCTGGTGTAAATGTTCCTCCTGGTGTTCATCAGAAAAGTGTGCCCATCTTCCCAGTTAACCGCTCCAGTGTTGGGGAGGAAGTGGCACATGGCTAAGCCCTGCATATAGCACAGAAACGGAACAATTCCCAGAAGAATTCAGAAGAGGCAATGTGCTTGAGCTGGTTTCAGCTCACATAGTACTTGGGGATGCCTAGCACTGTAACAGAAAGCACGTTATAGAGACTGATAATGGGAATTACATTTGTATTGTGATTCAACTCTATATTGCAATTGCTACACTTTCCCAAGGGTACCTTACACTTGTACTGTGATTTCTGTATGCTGTTGTATCACTCTACTAAGAAACTCATGTAAAACAAAGTATCTTCAAATAAGTAAATTTGATATTAAACATTATACTCTTTACACATGAAATATCTAAAAGTGTGTTGGACTCTGACAGACCTGTACTTTCAGCTCTCCTGATAACATTTTCTGCATGCCAAATATAAATGAGACAATTTTATTCCAGGCTCAGTCTTACTCATTAAGCTTACCTGCCCCTGAAAAGTTTATTGGCTCCACTTCTATTAACATACGATTATCAAATTACCCTTGGTTTTGTTTTGAAGAAATGCAGTAGAGCCATTAACTATTTCCTTCTCAATCACCAAACACCTGCATTTCCATGGAAATGTCAGGTTCACCCTACAACTAAAACTCTGTACTGGTCTTAAGCATCCTTTTTGTCTCCCAGTAGTACTAGTTAGCTAGAAATTTCACTTTAAAAATTTAACTAATACAGCTGCATCACTTTGCAGTGCTAATTGTTACAAAACTTGCAGACTATTTTACATTATCTGAAGCTGCATGGCTACAAAGAGATAACTACAGGAAACGAAACTCTGAATATCGATTTCAAAAGGAATTTCACTTCTAAATGATTAGAAGCAGCTTAGCTCAGAAAACACATCCATGAAGCTGAATATTTTGAAAAGGCCTGATATGGGAACATAGTATCAACAAAAATACTCATTTTTGAATGTCATACTATATATCTTACTCATTTTGTATTTTTTTGTGTTATGTTATTCCATGACATATTCTGTACCAGTAAAATTTTAGTATGGAATGTATTTTATTTAGTTTTTATATTCTTACATGTGGCATTTAATATTCTTGCACCATTATGCTTCCTGTTTTTATTAATACATTATAAATAAAATATTTCTACATACTGTCAGATTGTGTCATCTTACAACGTCAATAACAGCAAGCAAACTATAAACTACTGCTATTGGAGTATCATGAAATAATGTTGAAATAAGATTAGAAAAATGAACTAACCCATGATATAAACTGAAATCTTAATCCCAATAAATTTCTCAAATTTAATTCACCTCAATTAAAAAAAATCTTTTTTGACAAAATATTTTTCAGTAAATAATTGTATTAACATTTATTGGTATATCTACTAATATTGGCATGAAATGTTAAAAATTTTCCTATACTTTCAATCTCACCACGAGCCAAATATATAAGACTATTTTGCAGTATTCTAGTACTTCTGATCCCAGCATCAGATGAGCTAAAGCTGAAAAAGTAGAACGTTCTTCAGTTCCCACAGAACTACCAAATCATTAATGAATCTTCTAGTAAGACTTTAATTACATACAAGCTATTTGTAGCATGGAGGTGATAGTTCCAGCAGATCCATGAATGCAATTAACACTGTCTGTATTTGGACCATGGAAGATTTGACTCCACATTACACAGGTTCCTTCCTCCATCCCTTTCTTCAGTTTTACATAATCAGAGCATCTCTTCTGTCTGCCTGAAATCTGCTTTAAGTGTGTGAACCTTTCACCAACATGCTTCATCTTTTCTTCATATATACACACACAAGCACATACTTATAAAGGCAAAACTCAATTTACGTACATGGGTGGCTTAAATTTACCACAAACTTGGTTTTGCTGGTTCTGCATAGTATATGACTGGTGAAGTGAAAAGTTAAAACTTATTTCAGTAACAAAGCCATGTTTTTTATAGTATAACATACATAATACCTCTTTAAATGTTTAGTATAATATTTAGTGGTTTAATATTTTTAGTAAACAAGAGCTATTGTAACTTTTTGCTTAATATCACATGTATTATTCACTTTTAACAGAATACTGGACCACGGAGTTCACAATTGAATTCAGCACATGGGAAGGCAGATTATATCCTGTCAGTATTGAATCGGGAACACAAAACTGATCCTCTAATACTGTTTAGCATGCCTTGCCCACGTCAGTTTTAAACATGAAGGCTCTGCTTTTATACAACTTTCTTAAAACTATCATAATATAATAGAAAAAAATGTCTTTTTGCCTATTACTCAATAAAAAATTTCCTTTTCATTTTCAATCAATTCCTACTCATTACAACTCCTCTGAAAGTGTCACTTTTTTAAAAGATGTTTCTGTCTTCACATACTAACAGCCTTTTGTCATGACCCGTTAAATTATCACTTCACTGAAAGCCAAATGTTCTTGGAATTTAATTTTTCTTTCGAACACTGCGGTCTAAGAATTACTCAAAGATCTCACTATTTGATCTTCTGGGGTTTCTCTATCAAGTTGGTCAAAACGACTGCAAACATTATTGTAGCTGTTGCACCACAGAGACCTCTGGAAAAAGAAGGGGAACTCGTGGTAGAAAAACTATCCGGGACTAAACTAGGAGCTGATTTGAGGTTTTCACTAAAAATGTAACAGATTACTAATTTGAGTATGTTGCACACTCTCATTTTAAATGCTGCCAATTTAAAGATTAAGAGGCGAGTAGGAGTTTTAAAATGAAATATAAGAACTAATAATTATTATTAATTAAAACTAATAATATTAATAACAGTGGTTAACCATTGTTAATAATACAGAAGGAAACATTAAAAACTGCTGGCAGCACTGCTTGACATAGGCAGCAAAACACTGCAGTGCCACACAGTAATAGAAATTCTTACGAAAATAATTAGATTTCCAAGATGGATATTTTTTATAGAAATTGCATTGCAACTAAAAATACAAATGTACAGCTCTATAGCTGCAGTGATACGAAGTGTCATCATGCATTATAGTATTTTGTTACTCCTGTAGGTGAAAATTAAGGGGGGCAGACACTGTAGTTTATCTCCCTAGCATGTGGCAAAGGTCCCCAAACAAACAAAGTTAAGAAAGCGGTAACGTGGCAAGGTAGCTAAGCAGAAAGTCATTTTTACTGCTTAATAAGTTTGTCCTATGTTCCACTTCCCTTCTTCCATTCTCCTGTTATTTTTGCCACTCAAATGCCTTCAAATACAACAGCCCGTTATATTTAAACTGTGGATTTATATATTAAGTATCATTAGTTACAGATGATTATCCTGATATTACTGCTGAAACTATTGTTGTAATGTCATTATCAACATTTAATTGCTACTTGTTTAGCACAAGGTTGTCAGATTTTTTTTAATGTAGCATTTTGAGAATTTGCTTGATGTCCCAGCAAAAGAAACACTCAGAATAGGACTTTTTCTCATCATCAATATCCAGCCTTGAAATAGCCTTAAAGGGCTCTTCTGTTGCCAGCTAATGTCTTCAGATGTTCTTCCAGTTTTCTCTGGCAAGCAATATCAAATTTCAGGGAGTAGTAAAGCAACATAACCCAAAATATTTGTGCCATCACAAAAATAGGCATATAGCAGATGAGGAACAGTTTTATTTCTCTCATTTCTCTTGCTTATTTTCTCCATTTTGAACTGAATCTCAAGCGGATCTTATAGAAAAGAAATGAATTAAATATAAAATATTTGCTATGCCGTAAAACAATATTGCTTTACGTTGCACTGACTTTTGTGGGTTATTTTATTATTCCATGGTAATAGCTAGAATTTCTCTGGAGAAGAGCTAAGTTGATCTTAAGTACTACATAGGAGCTTTATACATTTTCAGACACATAAATCTGCATTATGAATTATGAATCATTTTATATAGTTCTATACAGAAATACAGAAACAACCCCAAAGGTACAAATATAGTATGAACACCTCCAGTCCACTCAGATGTGGAAATGGGCACACTATTCACACTGCCAACAGCAGGACCGTGTGTATTAACCGGGCTCCGAGTCACACACAGATTCTTTAGGCCTGCAGGGTTCAAAAACAAAACAAAAACACTCACAATCCACCACGCAGCACTTCCACCTCCAGGGCAGATACAATCTTTCAATCTACAAACATGCATAAACAGAGTTTTATGCGGTTTACTGCAGAAGGAGCATTTGGGCACTTTACTACCTAGCACTTTTTCTAATGGAAATAAGCCACCATATGTTTAGCTAGATTTCTAGCCTGGTCCTTCGCAGCCTATTCAGATCAAGACCACTGAAAGCACTCTTCTTTGGTGGTGTGGAGGCACTGTGCAACCCAGTGAAAAGTGAACTTAATTTGAGATTTTACAGGACACATCTTTCCAAAATAATGAATCTCATTCAATAAATATCAGGCCAACACACATTGAATATTTTATTTGATAATTAAACTTTTGTAAAATTTAATTCTGGAAACACTCGCACCCTATATGAAAAAAATGAAAGCTCACTTCTCTGTGCAAGAGGGCAAAGTCTATCAGTCTATCAACACTAACTGCTTTGCTAGGCTGCTTTCTTCTTACCTCTGAAATATAACACCTCCTCTTGCAAATAAATGGCTTAGAATTTTATAAGGAAGATCCCAGTGTGACTTCTCCAGGCATCAAGAACAGGAAGGCAAGAAAAGAAGTTTATGGCAGCAAAGAACAATCTGTAACTCTGCCTCATAGCTTATCTGGGTCACAGAGAGATGCCAAGAGCTCCCGGGGCAGGCAGTATTTTGGATAAGTGCTGGACCTAGTCATATTTCCCTAGGGTTGCACCTCACACAGTAAACCCTAACCTTGCATAATTGTGTCGCCTGTACAAGCAATGAAATAATCATCATGAAACAAAAGATTCACATGGAAACATGGAAATGAAAATTCCCTCCTAACCTAAGACAAAATGTTATAATTCACTCCCACCAACACTGATTTGTAGCTGCCACATAACAACAGAAAACTGATTTTTTTTTAATTTATCGCCCATAGGTATGCATATATCTATACAAATGTTCATTGTCTACCGTCATTCTCTCACATATAATATTTATAATAATAAAAAAATCTTTTTTTGTTTTCATTTTATTTTGAACTGACTTTGGCTAATTTGATTTGCTACAACATAAATCCTCCAACAGATATGACAGCATAAAGCAAGGTGAGCCTTTCACTTTTTGCATTGGTCCGTATATAAATGTCTAGTACATGTTTTGTTACAACTTCATATGAAATTTGCAGCTTCTAATTCAAGACTAAAGCCTGGATACACAGTACACACATTGATCTGAATTTCAATCTCTGCTTTGAGTCATGTTTCCATCCTTTAGGGCTTTATTTCAAAGTATAGGTCTCACACTGAGTAATTTACCATACTACTGCAGTGGTAACCAGTGACACCAGGATTTCATTTTTAAGTAACGTTATTTCTTAATTGTGCTAATGCACACAACTGCAGCTGTAGTAATTCAGGCATTTATACCTGTTTCATTGCATGGAAACATCAAATATAGAATATCTAGGGCAAAGGATGTATGCAATTCTGAATGTTAAATGCATGCTCTAGAAGCTATTAATCTATGATAACAGTGGAGGTTTCTATTTTCTATCTTCAGTCACATAACTTTTTTTTCAGTTTCAGTATAGAAGTTCAAAGCAAATCACAAGGCAAGAAACAAACGCTCACTGACTTCACCAGCAAATCGTTTCCTACATGCTTGTTGCAGTGTGTTTTAAGGTATTTACTAAGGAGTCAGAACACCTAAACTGAATCTCCACATCATGGAATTATTTGTTGGGTGAAATATTTGACTATTATTTAACTTTAGACAAATAATCGATGCCCTCAAAAATAAGCTGCATCAAACCTGGAAGGAGAAGTACAGTTTGCTGTAGTTTTGAAAAATCAGCTATTATCTGATCGATCCTGCAGGATCTTACATACCTGAAGCAAAATTATTTGTGTAGTGTATCGGTGTGATTGATCCAACCCCTAGACTTTAATAATAAGGTCGAGAGACATACACAGGCAACAGGTGAGCTAAAGAATAAGAGTTGTGCCTGTTCTCCTTGGATTACAGCAATTCTGTGTGTTTAGCTTTAAGAACAAGATGGATGTACAATTTGACGACAAGACATTAGAAAGCATCATGAAGACGTTACTCCTGACTGTGCTCCAGTGAGTACAACACATGCTACTAACACACTAGAAACGTGATATAAGGATAAAATATTGCCAAGGGAAATCATTTGCAAAAGGCAGATAAAAAAACAAAAAGTACAAACAGCCCAGTTGCCTCTGCAGAACAGTAGAAAGTCCATCAATATACAACAATGCCTCACTGATCTGCATTTCAAGAAAGTATCACGTTGCCTACGATATTACCAAAAATAAAATTGTTCAAGATCCTAGACTGTTCAAATTTTAGCCCACATTGGAAATGTTATGAATCCAGAGGGCAACTAGCAGAAACTGATATAGCCTCCTGATTACAGCATACAGTTGACAGAGGTCAGATACATTTGGCTAAGTCTTCGCACTCCAAATTCAGCATGCTGGTCCCCATAAGAGTGAAGGACATTTTGGCATCTGACTCAATTTTGAATTAACACCTCCATGGAGTTCAAATGGGCTCTTGTATTCCTACCAGATTATCCTGCCTTTCAGCAAAAAAAGCTCAGTGTAAGAAAAACGAACCACTCTCCAGAGGAGCACAAGTCTCCCTAAAGGTGGCAGCAGCCGAAAATACATAATTTCAGTACTAGGAGTAACCTGCTAAGACAGACACCAAAGTTTTTAAAACTCTATGATCCCTGACTATCCATCTACATTGAACAGTCAAGATTTTATTTCTAGTCTTTACAGTGAGATATCTATTAAAAACACTTGTCCCACACTATAAAGGTTGACGATTTTAGAAGAGGAAAAATACGGAGGAAGAAAAAGGTGCCAATCTGTAGGAAACTTGGCAGGCACAGAACACCTTGAAAGCAAAAGGTTGCAGAGAAGGAACATGTCTGCAACAGTATCTACTTGTTATCTCTCTACAAACAGTTCTCTTGGTAAACTAGTGTCCTTACCAATCATACTCAGCCATATTGCAAGTTTTTTTAAATGCTTTCAGATAGAATAATAAATGCCATAGAAATGAAAAAAAAAAAGAAAAAGAAAAATAAACTTTTCACTCTAAGCTATGAGTACAGCACAAAATTTAAAAAATGCAATGAATTAAAGACAACAGACACTGTCCATTGTAGGTCCATTCACCAATCGGTTCAGCAACAGGTAAGAGTGTATTTAGGGGTGAATGGTGTTTCCTGGGGTTTTAAAATACCTGCTGAACCATACAACTGACCTACGCTGTAAATACTTAAATTTATTACAATGAGAACTAACGCTGACTGAAGCAGATGCATTCACCTTACTCTGCCTTAGACTGGATCAGAAACTTTTAGCAGGTTTTTGTTACTATCAGAGGAAAAATAAGAAGTCTTACAGGAGGTAATAAGGACAGAATAATTGATTATGGGATGCTACGAAGTGGAAGAAATACCAGACATATCAGAAACTGTAAAAGACCATCTATTTTAAGGGAAGATTACAGTAAACCAAGCTGACTGTCAGGAGAGATATCAATCTCACATTTCTGGCTGATTGTTCAGCAATACCAGGGATCAGCAATTTCCTCTGTTCTAAGTTTTGTTCATTGGTCTTCACTTAAATAGTAGATATCATCATTTTATTATTTCTTAGCAAAACGTAAAAGAAAGTTTGTCAAAATCATTGTCTAATTATTAATATTAAAAGTCTTCATTATCTCTCCTGACACGACAGAGTAGCCTTACAGCATTTTACAGAAAATCCCTATGCGTTCATGAAAGTGAGAAACTGAGCACATGCCACGAGAACTGGACATAGGCTTTCAAGTCCAGTTTATAAATGGCATCTTGGCCTCTGTTCATGAGAGGAGCAGGAGTCACTGCTTCAGACTGCAAACATTTGTCCCTTGTCTCAACTCAGCTCCCTGATTAGGCCCACAGCTGTTTGTTAAGCTCTGAAAGTGAAGAGTCTTAATCTACAATAAAGCCTGACTACAAATGCTGTCAGAGGAAGCAGTCAGGTACTAGCCCTGCAGGTCATTTCTGTTTGATAGGTAAGCCCTGCAACATCAACCTATGGAAATTTAGTGCCTGTCACAAAGTACTAGCTAATCAACCAAGTTACAATTCAGCCACAGAAGCTGTAACTGCTCCTTATTTAAACCTCTGGGCCTTTCACAAAGCTTTACTTAAATAAAAAGAGTGATGAAAGTTTTAATTTCAAATCCAGAATGGCAAGTATAATAAAATCTCAGTATAAATTCACAGTGGACACTAATTCTAGACACAAAGCCATTTAAGACTAGAAGCAAATCCCAGCTCTTTCAGGAATATTCTGAAACAAGCCTTTATTTCTTCAGATGCAGATAAACATAAGTGCAATTAATTGAGAGTACAACTAATGGGAGTTTGGCCATATTCTGCCCATGCCCATACAAGCCCACAGTAACTCCCTTGAATAGTTTCACTAGGTGCAAACTGAAGCAAAAAAAATCTGCGTAGTTCACATCTCGTTTCATATTACTATTTTTATATGAGTAAATATAAAAATACTCATATTAAATATGAGTAAATCTAGTAAATCATAATCAGATTATCTGATATTTAACTATTATTCTGTTCTTAGTGGATTGCAAGTTACATCACCAAATACCAAAATATAGTATATGCTTTAAGGAAAAAAAAAAAGATTTTTAGATTTTTTTTTTTTTCAACTAGTTAATCCAGACACCTCAATTTAGGACTGAGCACAAATGCATAAGCAGTGGATAAAAGACTATTTCTCAGCAGATTTTAGGGTGGAGTACAAGTTCAAACTGACATCCATTGCAAGACTCATCACAGATAAGAAGGAGGCAGAACAGAAAAAGTATTTCAAATTATAAAAGATGTCACACAAACTTACCAAAACCTCATATTTTCTAGTTTTTGATCAATAAAAATACTACTTGGTAGAGCTAATTCTCCTCCTAGCAAAAAGAGTGTGCAAGCAAATGTACTTGACTTTGATTTCCATTTTCTAGACAGTGTTTCCCTTTTGCCTGAAAATTTACAGATTATAGATAAGCATACATTATACACAGCTCATAATTTAAAACATGTATCAAAACTAAAACTGCAAAAAAGTTTCAATTTCCAGTTTTAAAAAGTATTAGGAGACTGTAAAGCAGTGTTTTCTCTACATCTTATTTAAGACTGAGATAAATATATGGATTTCTGTAATATATGTTGTATTTTCAGCTGAAAACTCTACAGGATATATATGATTTTAATAATAATAATAAATCTATTTTCTTTGGTTCATCTGGTTTAATCTGGCTTTAAAGGAGGGAGCACTAATGATGACGGCCAGTGAAAATCCCAAACACTCATGAGATTCTAATCACCAGAAGTAGTCTTCCACAAAAGATGTCAGCTATATTATTTTTCACATAATATATAACTTCAAGTCCAATCTTCCTTTCTAATCCTCCATTATTTAGAAAGAGAGCTAAATTTAACTCTCTCCTCCATAGACAGTTTATATGCACAACACCTTTCATCACAATGGAACTTCTTAAATGAAACTGATACAAAACAAGCACATCATAACTTATTAAGGGGAATAAAATGTGGGTTTTGTTCAACAAGAAATCTTCCTAACTGTATACTGCAGAGAAGTAAACATTCTGTGTCACAGTGACACCTAAAAAAGCATGCAGAAACTATTTACTGAGGACTGACCAACCACTGCAGTTACTGCTTGCCCAATGTAATGAGAGGCATGATGGTTCAGCTGGTATTTGATGATGATGATGCCAGTTATCCTTTTATAAAAGCCATATCACTTCCACTGGAATATTCAGTTCCATTCCTCCACTTTTTCTGTGCAGGAAATTGCAGGAATTTTCACACTGACAAGCTTGCCATACTTAAATCCGCATCTGCAATTCATGGTTAAATTCCAAATATTCTAAAGAGAAAGGAGAGCTATAGGTGAAAAGCAGTAGAGTTCATCTCACACAAAAGCTTCTGCAGTTTGGATTTACTGGTACAAAAAAAAAAATGTATTCATAACTTGGTTAATAGGTATGGGTTTACAGTTGGAAATTGACATAGATCCTCAGCTATCAGTGAAGACGGAACCTAAATCAAACCTACAACTACTATAGTAAATAAAGGATGTACAGGACAAGATCCAAGAGACTTGTATCTATGATAATTAACATTGCTTACCTGAAATCTTACTTTCTGGCTTCATTTCAGTCACTCCAGCTAACTTTCCTTAAGACCAACGTGCTATAAGGCAGGTATAGAGGGGCGTCATCCCTAGGTAGTACAGAGCAAACAAGCCAATGCTTTGGTTTCAGGGCCAATAATAAGTCTCTGGCCTTTACATCATTTACACACAACTGATGACATTGGAGAATCCTGAAAAGTGTTTTTTCAAGGCATCTTTCTTGGTAGAAAGTCATCTTCAAGTAATTAGAAATTAGGGTAAAAATATCACACCTAAACAGCATGCAGACTTCCATATTGAAAATTAGGGCCCTCCAAACTTCTGCTTAACCTTTCTTTCTCTTGCAAAACTGTAACTACACACAAGTCTATTTCCTAAAATCATACTTTGGTTCTGAGGATTATCTCCATCTTGGTGTGGTCTAAGAATTAACATTCTCCAGCCAAACATTCTTCCAGCTAAGCAACTGGGAGTGAGTACATGTAGCATGATTTAAGTGGTAGCACATTTTATCTACGGTGCATATGGTCAAAGAGACAAAAGACTGTCCCCAGTTATGAAAGGGTATAGCGGGATGAGCACTACACCCAGAGTGAGAGAAATGGGATATATGATCTCTGAAGCATAAAAGGATTATAATCAATATCACCTCACTTTCCAGCCTTTCCTAAAAAGTAGGTCACAGATGATAGAGATATCTCTATCATCTTATACTACCACTTTCCTGAAAAGAACAATTAGCATGTTTGAACCTTTCAGTATGAAGAATGCATTGAATGTCCACAGTTTCCCATGTTTTGAGTAAGTATACCAGCCACAAACACAAGGAGTATACATCTGATAAAAGAGAGTGTCCTGCTCATCTATTAAATAATTGCCACTTGGGTGACTATTTAAGCAAACTCGATCTGTAATTCCAGTGTGATAGACACATTCTGTACTGTATCCCAGGAAACATCTCATTATATGGGTTGTTGCGCACCCTACTCCGATTAGTCTAATTCTCCCCAACCACTGTAGAAAGAGCTCTAAGTCAGGGCTTCCCACCTTCAGGCATATAAAAGCAAGGTGGGATGCTACACGTCACAGCAGCTAAGTCCTTCTGTAGATCTCTCACAGCAATCTCAAGTGCTTTTTGAAAAAGCAGTCAGTCAATTCAGGCATAAGTCTCATAAATACTGAAAAAGCTTCATGTATTTTCCTTCTACCTGTGCTTTAAAAACAGGTCTATAGAGCTTCCTGACAGCCCGCTGCTATAAAGCAACAACAGTTATTAATACTAAATATTGTATATTTACCTCTAAGATAATGGACCACAGCACTTTGCCAATTGGTTGACTAGCCTATCTGTAAAGCCTATGCTTCGCTCATAAACCTGAAGATGCTGGATTCAAATTTCTCTGCAAACAAATAAATAACTAAATAAATAAAAGACTGTTTTAGTTTGCTTACACTTCTTTCTCAATCTATTTATAGAAACAAGAAGGCATCTTCCAATGCTGATTACATAACAATTCTTACTAAATCTAAACTAGAGTGCTACTAGAGTTCTGAATCTTGACCATGTGTCATTTTTCCTATTTTCCCCACAGCTTCAAGGACATGATAAGCTATGCTGATCAAAATAGATCTATCTTTGGCCCCTGACCAAGGCTTCTAAAGGTCTGGTTTGATGGTGGACACTCTGAAAAGATAAGTTCTCTTCCTGTGCTTACCAAGTTAAAAGTTCAGAACTGGAACTGGAGACAAACTCTCTTGGTATATGAACACCGCACTGCAAATAACAATAAATCAAAGATCTTTTGGAATATAAAAAAAAATGCCATTTTATCAAATATTCTTAATATTTATTTAAAAGTTTGTATCAGTTTTGTATAATAGCACATTTTCTCATTTATTTCCAAACATTACTGATACAAACATTACTAATCTCAGAAGGTACACACCACAAAATGAAACTGTATTTCAAGAATTCAAATTTTAGATTCTATACATATTACTTTTCAGATAAGTATTTTATACTATATAAATTGTTTATTAACACTTTTAAAAAATAGCTTTATCATAAATAGCAATCTTTAAAACCATTTGTTTCATTCTGATGAAGGACTTGGCAAAATCTAAATACGGCAAGATGAGAGAGAAAAAAAAAAGAGAGGATATCAGAAAGACAATTTTTATTATGATGATTTTTCACATTAAAGGTACAATCTAAGCCACCCAATCAAACATATGAATCTTTTCTCATGGAAGAAAGTGTTTAACATTTAGTGTCGGTGGTAAAATAAAGTTAGGTGCAGGTTAATTTTTACAAAGGCACACTGGGCATGATCTACCATATAGTTATACTGGTTTGAGAAAACTAATTTTTATTACTGTAAGTCTTCTGAAATGATTTGTCACTCCTTTTAATTACTTCATTGGAAGGAGAGCAAACTATGCTCTATGAAAATCACATGTAGGTACAACCAGCAGTAAGCTTTCTACTGGAATCCAAAAATATAATTCTCAAAGTATAATCTAAAGAAAGGATTCATACTGTCTAATTTAAAAACGTAAGAGCTAAACGCCTCATCAAAGGTTTTTTTTTGACAACTACATTATAGTGCTGAATTTCATCCTCAGGAAGCGCCCACCACAATTAATGCTACGGAAAGCTTAGACAACTGGTTAAGTAGAGATGCATACCTGTTAAATGATTATCACTATGTAAAATGACTCACTATCCAAAATGTCACACAAGACCACTTTTTGATACTGGGTGTCTCATCTAATAGACACATATATAGCAGGAGGGGTTAGGCATGTCTTGTCTATAACAACAAAATTGAAGATGATCACAGAACATCTAGATACACATCCTAGACTGTGGAAGCATCTCTTCCTTTCCTAGTAATAGTAAAAATATTGCTACAGCTAAAATAAGTGGAGTTATTTAGAGTTATATTCTTGACTGCAACTGAACAATAACATTTGAGAAATAATAGCGATAGTATCTGGACCAGGTCTAAATGACTTGCAGCTTCCCCACACAATTGCTCTGTCTTTCCGTTATATTCTGTAACACCTCCTCAAGCTACGTGCAGGCCTGCTCCACTTCTCTACATGGCTCTTTTCTCCCCTTTTCTAAATTGTCACAAAATACACACAAAAACACTATTGTAAAAAAAAAATCTGTAATCATCAGCGTTCTGTGCTCTTAGATTCACTAGATGTCCACCACACATAAAATCTGGCTGTTCATGTTTAACTTTATTTGGATAATATCACCCAGGATAATACCAAACTGGGTAGAATGGCCGACACTCCCGAGGGCTCTGCTGCCATTCAGAAGGACCTTGAGAGGTCCTTGGAGAGTTGGGCAGAGAGGAACCTCATGAGGTTCAACAACAAGAAGTGCAGGGTCCTGCACCTGGGGAGGAATAACCCCAGGCACCAGTACAGATTAGGGGTTGACCTGCTGGAAAGCAGCTCTGTGGAGAGGGATTTGGGAGTCCTGGTTGACAACAGGTTGACCATGAGTCAGCAATGTGCCCCTGTGGCCAAGGCCAATGGGCTCCTGGCTGCATGAGGAGGAGCGTTGCCAGCAGGTTGAGGGAGGGGATCCTGCCCCTCACCTCAGCTCTGGTGAGGCCGCACCTGGTGCAGTTCTGGGCTCCTCAGGACAAGAGGAATGTGGAGCTTCTAGACAGGGTCCAACGTAGGGCTACAAAGATGATTCAGGGACTAGAGCATTTTATAGGAAGACTAAGTGAGCTGGGCTTGTTTAGCCTAGAGAAGAGAAGACTGAGGGGAGATCTGATCGATATGGATCAGTATCTTAGGGGAGAATGTAGGGAGGATGGGGCCAAACCTTACTCCAAGGTAGCCAGCGACAGGACAAGGGGTAATGGATAACAAATTAAAACACAGGAAGCTCCATCGGCATGTGAGGAAGAACTTCTTTCCTGCGAGGGTGACAGAGCCCTGGAACAGGCTGCCCAGAGAGGCTGTGGAGTCTCCTTCTCTGGAGATCTTCAAAACCCATCTGGACGCCAACCTGTGCCCCATGCTCTAGGTGTCCCTGATGGAGCACGGGGGTTGGACTGGATGATCTCTAGAGGTCCCTTCCAGCCTCAACCATTCTGATAATGATCCTCAAGATATCCCAGGTACACAGATTTTTAACAATTTTGTAGCACATAACATATATTACCTTTCTTCTGAGATGCATTCCATTGCCTTCCACTTTAAGTTCATAATTTAAACACAAAATTCCCATAAATATTTGCTATATGGGGCTAGCACCTTCTTCATATAAATTATTATTAAATTGTCCTATTTATTGGTCTAGTTAATTACTGCTTGTCTGAACTCCATCAGCATCCTTTCCTCTCCTCCCATTGCTCCACCAGTTATACAAGTTTCCAGACAATTTGTGCTATAATTCTATAACACTATACTTCAGTATATTCAAAAAATGGATAAAAAGCATTTTTCTACTTATTTATATCCATCAAGACATTTTACTCCAATATTTTTCTGAAGGAGACACTTTAGTGGCATAAAAATTAGTGGCCCTCATATCCGTCTGTCCTGTGTTTCATTATGTCATCAAAACTCTAAAAAGTAAAACTTCTGATATAAAAATGATAATGGGAGGAAAGACACTAGAAATCAAAAATGCCTATTCAACAGGAGTTCATATTTATGTAAAAAAAGAAATAATACTTTGTTTCCTTTGCACATATAAAATATAGCATTTTTAAAATAGGAAAGTTGATTGCACAGAAATTCAGGCAATCACACTATGACTACGCTCCTAAAACTTTACCTTGAAATGGCATTCCAATGACATGTTAATGAATGTTTTACATATTTTTAGAAAAAAAAGTTAAGAATATAAAATAGACTACCTCCAAATTTCTGAATTCAAACCACTAAATTACTTCACTATTTTGTAGCTATTTTTCTAAATCACTTTCCCTTTTCATCAAAAACAACCATATGAACTTCACTAATGCAGATGAACACTTTTACCCAAATTCTGTCCTCAGTATTACAAGATCAGGATATATTTCAAATGACTCTGATTTAACTATAGTTAAGTTAATCTTCCCTGATATTAACCAGTTATCAAAAAGTAATCAAATGTAGCTTGAGTACCTTATTACTGCTACACTGATATAATCGATTATCTATACAGTCAAATACTTAAATGCAATATCATTGCCTTACAAAGTTCTTACAATTAAAGGCAACTAGTATTGCGGACCAAGGCTTAAGAGCTCTTTTTATCTAATTTTAACTTTCTAAAGCAAACAAAGAGCATAATTTCTTGTACTAATCTGAGTCCAAATCTGTACCTTTTACTTGGGGAAAAAAATCTCCATATCTTTAAGAAAATATCTACAGAATGTATACCTACATAAATTTACTTACATAAGCGCTAAGGCACTGTAAGGACAAGCAGGGTAATGTTATTATCACTTTATGCTATCATCAGCAGATAATATTCCCAAAAGAGGCTGCCATACAGTCCTGCTTGTTCTTATAGTCATACTGCCTTGCTTGCTGATTTAGCACAAGTATTTGTGTGGCTATCAGATGAACTGAATAAAAATGAATAAATATATTTTTATAAACGAATAAAGTTGAACCAAGGGGGTAAAAAAAAGCTTGTTTTCATTTGGATCAGTTCCTTCACTCAGTTCACTCCAGGGACACAGAAATGTTTGTGCCATATGTGAACGGCCACATGACTTGACAGTCAAAAGAAAGAGGTCATTACTGTCTTTTTTAGTAGCCCTTAAAATGGGGCTCAAAATTGACTGAATGAATAACTCTCCAAAAATATTTATTTATTTATAATATTTATTTATGGATTGAGGAGCATAAATAATTAGCTTATTGTGGATGCCAAACAATTAGATAGCTTAGTTTACACTAAGAGTGACTATAAATCCTCTGTTTATATAACTCTGTATGACATGACTTTTGTGAACAAGCATATGTTCACCTATATTTCCACATGGAGTCCACTAGCCTCTCTTTTTGTTTTTAAGCCTTGACTCATGTGAATATATGTATTTTCCCCTGTGGATCTTAATGAAAGTAAAGCCACACTTAGCCATTTCTTATAAAATTCACAGAAACTGATTCAAATTTCAGTAATTATTTTCTCATTTTTGTTTGCCTCTTCATGATATGACAAAGAATTTCATAGAGGGGAATCATATAATAGTAAAAAAAAAAAAAAAAAAAGGAAAAAAAGGAAAGAAAAAAAGGAAAAAAAAAAAAAGAAAAAAAAAGAAGGGTAGCCAAAGTTGTTTAGATAGAAGTTGTTTAGACAGTTTTGATTATGTGTTTTCTAAAGATGCATCTGAGGCCAAAATAGTACAAACAGTGAGTTTGGCTAATATTAGCACTACTTAAAAAGATAACTAAAAGAATTGTTCCAGCAAGACAATCCTGAACCTTGGGAAATGCAAAATACTCAAATTGACAATGATTTCTAGAAAGTTTGCTCTAGGTTCTTTAGGGACAAGGTTACTCTTGACTTAAACAAAAATTTCTTCATCATATTTTTAACATGTCATGGTCTATTTAGAAAGGCATTGTGCTTTCTTGGACTAATCCGAGCCCAAGTCGGTACTTTTTACTTAGGAAAAATTCTGAATATCTTCAAATAAAAAGACCAACAGAATGTTTACTTATATAAATTTACTTACATAATAATATTGCATAAGCAAATTTAGGCTCTTCTCTGGAAAAGGAAGTAAATAATTTTAGAGAGTTAATCATTCTATCAGTTTTGTACCCAAATTTATGTATTACATATGCATTTAGAAAGCCCTTGAGGATCTGTTTACTAACATAGAAGCAGATCCAGAACTTGACATGTCTAGAAAGTTTTAATAGAACAATTACTCCTCGGCTCAATTCAGCACATTTGGACAGTGTAGTTCTGCACTTCTGGAAACAGAATGTGTATAAAATGCCTCATTACAGTATATACATTTCAGTATTTAGGCATTCATACATACACTGTACGTTTGTTAATTCAATGTGAAATCAGCTACAGAATTTATAATTTTCTACTTTTCATCCATTCTAAAGGCATGCAGGAAATTTTACTAACATGCAAATTGCATGGCAAAGATGCTTGGTTTCATCTTTACATTCATCTTTGGAGTTTTTATGGCATTAACAACAGAAACAAGAGGAAAGTGGTATTAGTATCCACAGAGCTGCTCATCTGCTTCACTTTCTTTAACTCCAACTGCAAGAAATGGAGGGAGCAAGATTAAAGCCCAGAGTGTGGATATCATTTTAGAGCTATTCAAATACAGAGAAGCTAAATGATCATACCTCAGCTGTACATGCCTATCACAACCCGTGTTTCACTTACCAAATATACTGGGTTTAAAACAGAGCAGACTGCAGTTTTGATAACATCTGCTACAACAAATAACAAAAAAAAGAGAGTGTGAAGTCTGATGAATGTTTAAACAGAACATTTTTTATGGATCAGCTAAATCTTTTCTGCTTTTTAATTAAAAGTAAAGAAAATGGAACTTAATTATCCTGTAAAGATTAGCTTGTGGGCATCTTCCTGTAAATTACTTCTAATTGAAAGCAAATTGTCAAGTGACATTCAAAGTACTGTCCTTAAAAACACAGCTGTTCTATTGCTGATTTCAGTACATTACAGTGCTTTCTTGTTACAGTAAGGCATATTTGAATATTTTCACAATTTGACTGGTTTTGTATGGATTCCTGTTTAGTATATCTTAATCACACTGGCTCCTCCCAAAAAAATATGAAGGGATATTAACTACCACATCGTATCAAATATCCTTAGGTTTACATTTTGAGGCTTGTTTGTTAATCACCCACCAACACTGGACGGGTAGCTGATACCCAAGCAGCCTGCCATGTAGCCTGCTAACTTGATCATCCTTTCTGCCAGGAGAAGCTTTCTAGAAAAAACACTGTGAATACTTGAAACAAGTTCAAGGAGTTTTATGGTATCAACATCAAACTGAAAGTTTGCTCCAGGTCTGACAGTTTACATTGTTTCTTTTAATTATTTATAAATGCCTGTGACAATATTTTATGTACTTCCATAGTAGTTCATTAATGTTCAAAGAACAATATAAAGATATGGAATGTTAATATGAGTTTATCAAATATATTTGATCGGTTTGATAAACCACTTAAAAGTGACTTATCATCCAAGTTGCAAGAGTAACCAAAAACCTGTTACTGTCTTTTATTAAATCTTCCTCGAGACTGCAAGATTTCATTTGGATGGATTAGATTTCAGCCCTCTCCTTGCACATGTGCTTATCTACTCCAGTAAGAAGTCATTTTATCTTACAAAACAACTATAAGCAAAGACAAAAATAAACAGAGGTGCATTTCTCACCTGTACAAAAACTACCGTAACCTTTGGCATTTCTACTGCTTTCCTCCTATCTTCACACACTTCTCTGTGGAAATGAACATAGGTTCTTATAACTTTGATATGAAAAAATAGAATGCTTTTACAGCACTGGGCTAAAACGCGTGTCTATTTCAAAAGAACAGAAGTGGAACACATTTGTTCTAGCTGGCAACAAGCACTGCTCACATATTAGAACTATTTCATGATCAACAGCCCAGTTTGCCAGCTGGACGACTGATGGACATCTTGAATCCCGAGACGTGGGAGAGGATGAGAGAGGAGGGACTGCTCAGGAAATCAAGTTTTTCCTCAGAAGCAGCTGCACAGGCAGCCTACCTATTTTGTAATGAAATGGTAGTACCCCTGGGGAGCTATTGCCATCTCCTGCTTGTAAGCCACTCAATAACTATGATATTTCCCCTCCTATCGCCAGGTTGCATGATACAGGCCTTGTGGTTCTCAGCCAAATGAAGATTCGCGTCCATGTTTTAAAGCTTCAAGGTTGGACATGCAATTTATAAATGTACAATTTCATCAGAATTTCAAGGATTAAAAAATATATACTTTTTTTTTTAACTTTGGCAAAGTAGTAAATAAAAAAAAACTTTAATAATTCAGCTTTAATTGCACTATTGTTTTTCTATTTTTCTATCCTAACTCTATTTTAACTTAATACCATGGTCATTATGTTTCTGAATAACTTATTAAAAAAAGAAGTTTATTATATCTTTATCTAGTTTATTCACAAAAATAGTGGTTTTCAATCTCATCTATGGACTGTCTTAGAAGAACATGCTACATGGCCAGAAGCTAGTACCAACCACACAAATTGGTATTTGTATCAACCTCAAAATCATCAGGTATTTTAAGCACTGCAGTAGGCTGCAGTACAAAAAGATGAGGAACCACTTACAATTACCTATTCTTTGAGGTTAAATTTAAAATTCTGAAATACAAGAACCATGGCTAGCCCACTTTGCTTTAATGGTCTCTACAGAACACTAGAAATCAAGAACAGTAAAAATTACGCTGCTGAAAATTAGTGTAACACTAAAGTCTCATAAGTGAAAATTAGAATGATTTTTCTTCTAGTGAAGCTACTTAGGCTCCTCACTGTCTCTCATATCTCAGAATAACAGTGTGTGCCATCAAAGCAATTCTCAGCAGCTTCATCAACAATCTCTATGGTCTTTGCCAATACACTTCTCTATAGGTTACACTATCCACAAAAGATATGCAGAATGGAATACAAAAGCTGAGCCTAAAAGCCATTTCATATTATTGCTCTCCTAAAAAATATCCTTTTTTTTGTTTTTCCTTTTTTTCCAGAGTGATATTGAAGCGAACACCTCCAGTGCAGTGTACTGAAAGTAGAGACAGGGGAAGCTGAAGAGAAACTGTAATTAGAACAATCATTTTTCCCATATTTTAACTTATAAATGTCAGATTGCTTTCTCTAGAAACACCCTTCGCAATGTAGGCATTACTTGTGTTCTGACATCTACCATGAAAAAAAGACAAAAAGACAATACTGTAAGTTAAGGGAACACAAATCCTCAAGAGGTTCACAGAAGTGTACAGAAATGGTGCCCAAGTTGCTAAATGAGTCCTGTATATCCTTGAGGAACTTTCTTACAAAAATATATACATGTAAGACTCAATTTTCATTTATTTATAATAAGACAGACAAGTTATATCTACAGTTTACAGGCTATTTACAGTTTTCTTAAAGGAGACTCTCCCATTTTTCCTTCAGGGAAAAATTAAAAAAAAATATATATATATAAAGTAAATTCTGATTAAAATATCTTTTTTGATATAAAGACCTTTTCTATAAGTAAATCATACCTAATCAAAACTAATATACTTGCTGTTCTATTATTACAAAGTCAAAAGTAAATCAACAGCATAACCAAACATAGTGCTTTCAGCAACTCTTACTCAGTTCAATAGCAAGGAAGAGGATAATCCCACAGATCTACTGCAGCTAATATTGACCCTTCCTTCCTACCAAATATTACAAACTTATTCTTATTTATTTTCTTTGAGAAAGTATGTATATNTACTTTATAAAAAAATTGATATAAAGGCCTTTTCTATAAGTAAATCATACCTACTAATCAAAACTAATATACTTGCTGTTCTATTATTACAAAGTCAAAAGTAAATCAACAGCATAACCAAACAAACATAGTGCTTTCAGCAACTCTTCCTCAGTTCAATAGCAAGGAAGAGGACAATCCCACAGATCTACTGCAGCTAATATTGACCCTTCCTTCCTACCAAATATTACAAACTTATTCTTATTTATTTTCTTTGAGAAAGTATGTATATTGACCAATAAAAATATGAATAATTCAATAATAATCAGCAATCATTATCATTCTTATATTTTACTTGAATTACAATGAAATTTTAAGAAAATTAAAAGACTTGCAAAATCATAAAGATATTTTCTATTGTCAGAATCTGGGATTATTTTGTGCCATTGCACTATGCCACTTACCATGAAAACACATGACCTGCCTTGAATGGGTGACCACCAACTTGAACACAGATCCCATGGCACAAAGTCTGTCTTATGGGGTACAAAAGATTGCCATGCGTCAACTGAATTTTATTATTCTCTAATTCATTTATCGTGTCCTCATCCATGACTGAAAAAAAGTGACTGAAGTATTTGATCTCCACAGACAGCAGCAGACTTTAAAAGACAGATTTTAAATATTTTCCACATTTCTTCCCATCCAGATATCAAAATCATGAGAAGAAAGAAGAAAGACGACAGATTTCAAAGTGTAGGTTTTTTTTATAATAAAATCTACAAGTGTAATTTCTTCTATAAACACAAAGTAAGGACTGAAAACAAGAAATTCTCTATTTGAATTTCGTATTTGTGGTCTCAATCCTGTCCAAGACAATAGTATAGCATTAAGGAACATGCTAGCCTTGACTGCTCTCTCCATTAAAACTAAATCATTAAAGTTCATGTATCATATACATTGATAAGCAAGTTAACATGTCGTTATAATCCTGGAAGCAAATTAAACCTACACATTAATGGCACTCCTATTTGTATGTACCATAACAGTGCTAACATACAAAATTACTGAAGATTTTTCTGGAGTATAACAAGAAAAAGAATATAACAAGGAAGAGAGAATCTTTGTATGCAGTGGCAAATACAAAAACCTAAAACTGCTCTTAGTTTCTTCATAGGACCTTGTCTGACATCTTCCTGATATTAATGAATGTCCGTGTGTGCACCGTGGAGTAAACACATAAGCACAAACAGTAACTCTTATGCATCTAATTTCTAGACTTGGAAAACAGGGATAAAATTGCTGATACATAATGACAAATGCTTACTCACTCTCTATCCTAACGAGAAGATGCATCTTTTCATGGCTTTATGCAAATGTGGAATTTGAATATTTGAGCAACATTTTAATGTTAATTAGAATTATCAAACACAAGTTTTACACAGGGAAAACTCAGCAAACTCTTCAGCTGAAATCTAGGACACTTGCCCAGTTTTTGTTACTAGTATATGCTTTAAATGTACTTTTGGGTTTTTTTTTGTTCCTACCATGATCAGATCTCTTAATTACCTCAAAAAATCAATCACTCTTATTTTAGACCAGTGCCTAGTTCATTAAGGAAAACAATTTTTTTGTTGTTGTTTTTCAATATCAACTGTAAATGTGATAANCAGTATATGCTTTAAATGTACTTTTGTTTTTTTTTGTTCCTACCATGATTAGATCTCTTAATTACCTCAAAAAATACTAATTCAGAAATATATATAAAAAAGCTTTGATCAGATTTTTTCAACAGCAGTTTCCAAACACCTAAAAGTAATACATTAAGAAACTATTACTGTGTAATCAAAAAGAAAGAAAATTTGAAGAAAACAGGTCTTCAACTGCTTCCTGAGCTACTAATAACTGCAAAAAGTTTCTCTTATCAATCACTCTTATTTTAGACCAGTGCCTAGTTCATTAAGGAAAACAATTTTTTTGTTGTTGTTTTTCAATATCAACTGTAAATGTGATAAAATCTCTTTTATGGATATTCACTGCTTCTGTGAGCTGGTATTTTGCTACACATGTATTTTGAAATACATATCGAGGCATTCTTGCAGTACTNTTCATGAAGGAAAACTATTTTTTTTGTTGTTTTCAATATCAACTGTAAATGTGATAAAATCTCTTTTATGGATATTCACTGCTTCTGTGAGCTGGTATTTTGCTACACAAAATTAGATAGCAATTCCCTATATTTTGAAATATATATCGAGGCATTCTTGCAGTACTCTTTTCAATGACACAAGCCTTCACATGCTTCTCGACTCACCCTGGAGTATGAGCACTGGGGCTATGTTAAAAAGCAGGTGCATCCAGCAGCCAGAGGGCCATGAGGGAATCCCCGCGACCCCGCCGGAAGAGTATACGTTCACGGATGGAATTTATATATGCTCTTTCTAGCACTGCAGAAGTATACACACTTTGGCTTTGTTACAATCAGAAAGCACAAAAGGAAAAGAAAAGGATATAGTTCACATCTACATGGTATGTGTATATTCACACAATAACTGTATACATACGTATTTATATAGATAATGTAACAGTTATCTAATATTTATCTGCAAACTTATACAGATAATACCATGTATTCTGAATTTTTAAGGACTATATGTGGCTGCTTCCCATTCCACATTGAATAAACACCTTTTTCCAAAAATACAATCTTTTAAAAAAATAATCTGCAATAGCAGGAAATAACTTTCATTTTGAAGGATTTTAGGAAAACCATGAGAATTATTTTTTCCTCTGTTTTAACAGAATCATAATAAAAATTACATTTATTTTGTATATTTTTGTATGAATACCTTACTTCAACAACCTTAAAAGTCTTCAGGTTTTTTTTAATTATTTCCATTTTTTCCCCAAAAGAAACTCAAATATTTATCTAAGTTTTTACACATTATCTATCACATAAGAATCTAAACATTTTTCTGACACCTAAGTAGATTACAAAGCAGTTATCAAACACATTGTCCAAAGCAATTGTGTAAAACAGCATCTACCTGACCACCCCAAAAGTCGGAGTTCAACTAAGTTTTTGCTCTGTTCATGAACAGTGATTGACAGCTTAGGTAGAATATTTTGATATTAAAGAACAACTTTGAAAGACAAAAAAAAAAAATCCTGAGCTTTCATTACCTCCAAATCAAAATACAGTAACAGTCATCCTTCTATATAAGTGGCAAGGTCCACAATGAAAAAAAGTTCAAAATTGACATCTGTACCTTTAAAGCATGAAGCAAGTGCCTGTAGCAGAAGGATCACCTTTGGAGAGAATAAAAATAAAAGGACGGCTTGCATTCAACATCCCAGCATGCTGCTCTGGGTTCCCGATATGAAAACAAAACAAAAACAAAAACAACAAAAAAGCCTACACACTTCAGAGTTCAACACTGATCTGACTGCTAGTGTGATTTTTGGGCGCCTGTTTGCAGATGCGGTAGAGTTATCAATCCGAACAGACACACAATCCGGGTCCAATGTCACTTCTCCTCATTATGTTAATAGTTAATACATGCAAATGAAAACACTCTAGCAATTTGATTTCTTTGAAGATAGTTTGCATATTGTCTTAGCCATAATGACTGTACACTTCTCTCAGCCTCGATTTATGCAAGGGTAGTTTAGTTCATTTTTATCAGCTCAAGTTCATTTTGGCTGCTCCTGGAATGTATGTGTGTGTTTCTTTTTTACCTTTCCCCTAATTACCATTCAGGTACCATAAGCAGATTTTTCATGCTATTGGTGTTTTTCTTAATTAAGAAACAAATGAATTCTCCCTAGCAAAAAAGATGGAACAACAGAATAAGATGCCAGAGGCTGATGTTCTGCTTCTTAATTGAAGCTGTTTCATTGTTAGGTGTCTGCTATGAGGGGGCAGAAGTGTCACGAGTTTATTGTGAATAGTAGAAAAATAAAAGCATAAATAGTACATTTAAAATTACAAACGAACACCGAAATATTAGTTTACAGGCATAACTTCAACAAAAATGCTCTCCCTTCCTCTAGGACAGTAAATTCTCTAAATACAAATTATTCTTCACATCTGGAAAGCCCTAGGTTCTAATCCCAGCCCAAAGTAAATCCTTTCTTTTCCCTTTGTCTATTATCTGCATCCTGCTTGTGCGCTCATGTCGTTCAATTACGGAGGTACCTGAATTTACCCATCAAAGGAATTCTGCCTCTTTCCTTCCTCCTTTCAGAAGGATGGGCCTCTCTCTCTGTCCATCTTTCTGGTTTTAAGCTGTGCCTTTCTGCTTCCTGTAAGCGCTAGGTGTTGCCCTGCAATCAACACCACTAACACTCTGCAGAAATTCATTACCAGCTGATGGTCAGGACAAAACTCTCCCTCTGTATCCATCTGCTTTCAAGGAGCAAGGCCTCTCAACAGCGTTGCCTTACTCGTTTCACACGCAGCGCATTTACCAAGGGTCACCGCACGCTAAGCTGCACGGCCCAGCCCACAGAAGAACACAGAGACCGAGCGGAGCGTTGGGCCTGGCGTGGGGAATTGTAACAGGGCCAAACATCAGTCTTAATCACAAGGTCTTAAATGCAGAGATTACTATGGAATTATTATTTCTAATTAATACCTATTAACTGGCTAAGAACTGGAAAGCAAGAATCTGTCAGAAAAAAATCTGTGAAGTTGAGATGAAATACTATCCCCTCCTTAAGGACACATAACCTCTACTTATTTTCACAGGAATTATGAGAGCAGAGGAAGGGAATGATAAGAGTTTAAGAACTACAAAATTAGTATCCTTCCCATTTACAAGAAATTATTTTTCTTTTCCTTTCAGCTACTTTTCTACTATGCAAAAGCAGAATGTTTACTATTATGTAAAAGGGGAATGCCAGAAAAACAATGAAAACCAAAAATATTTTCAGTACAGTATTAACCATAGCAGATGAAATTGAGATAGCCTGTATCACACTAGAGAAGCACAGCACGATGTCTGAAGAAAAACCGATGAGACTGTTCTCAGAAGGAAATGATCTTCTACAGCAAAACTTTTTGTTTTCTCCATTTGCTTTTATGTATGGCTTCGGACACACACAACGTAGTATTTATTTCCCGTTTAATCAGTGCTATCGTACAATGTGTTTCATCAATCTTAATACCAAATGCATGTAGCTGTTGATGTGAAGTACGTGTCACAAGGTGGTGATACATGTATTTTGAAATGGAAGCTATGGAAATGTGTGAGAAGGACTTTTTTCCTCCCACTTCCTTCCTTTGAACATTTGCTGGAGGTTGTTTTTTCTTTTTTTTTTTCCTCCCCTCTCTGCCAGAGAAAGTCAGATCCAACCCATAAGCAATTTAACAGTATGCTGTCTCTATTTATAAATCTTCAATTTCTCCATGAAAAATACCAGAATTTCAGAATACTTAAACTATATGAGGATGCCAAAAGCAGGATGATGGCATAAAAGATTCCATTTTCTTCACGTTTCTACTAATTTTAAATATGTTACTACTCAGGCTTTATAGTTATTCATTTTGCTTTACTCTGTTTTCAGCAAGAAGAAACTCAAGTCTCATGTCAGTAGTTTAATCGTACGCAGTTATAATCACTGTTCTCTTTAAATAAATAAAAATGGTGCTGCTTGTCTCCACACTGTAAGCAACAAACCTTACTTCTTTCCTGCCTGGACTCCCTCTCTCTGCATCTCTCCTGCAGTCTCAATTTCACTTTTCCTCTCAATCAGTCTCTGACCTCCTCACATGGTGTCCCTGCCAAATTCTTGGCATTGGAAGTGAGGGGGAAGAGGCCATACCATAAGCGTGTTGATAATGAGGAGATAGAAATAGAAAACCAGCTGGATTGTCCTAATAAAGTATGTCTGGGATTCAGAGACACAACAACTCCCTGTTCAGGTCACTGTTCAGCATTTTAACCCTTTGAATTCCAGCTTGACCCTTCACTGATCTCCATTAAATTATTAAATTAACATTTAATATTAAATTGTACTTGAAAAATTCACTTTGATTTCAATAAAACCTATGACCTGCTTCTGGCTAGCTGTATTTTAATTATGTCATTTTTTCCTGAGACATACAAGTCAGACCTCAAAGACTTTTTGTTCAGAAAAAAGTCCTTGTTTTTCTCCCCATCTGCTATTTTTAAAATATCAATACAGTCACTTTTGATTTTTGCCATTTTTTGCCATAATTTTTTAAAACTTTATTAAACATTGTAAATAAAACAGGTATCAATACAAAATGCACCTATTTGCCTACCACAATAATGTCTTAGTACAAAAAAAAAAAAAAATGACCCTTTGGTGATGAAATTTGTTGCTTATTTCTTTCAATCCTTTATGGTATCACACTCCAGGAGTTTCCCATGTAGCCCTAAAGCCCTAATATTCATCCATAGCATTAACAAGATCTTCACTCCTAATAAATAAAATTAAAAAGGGAGAAAAATAAACTTTACATGGTTTTCCTTTTTCTTCACACCGACTTTTTCACTGAACCAAACAAAAAGGGCACGGACCCTCCTTTCTTGAGGAGGAAAAAAGAAAAAAAAAAAAAAAGTTAAAACATTGTCACTAAGCTTATCTGCTCTTGCTATTCAGCCTCTAGTGGCAGGCCATCCAAAACAAAGGTCACGTACTAGGTACTAAGTAGTCAAGTACTAGTACTAAGAACTAAGGAGGACAATCCTATACTTCTTAAAAATCTGCCATTGATTTCAATAACACAACAACTTCAGGATCTATGCTAAAATTATGCAAGCCCAATTTTTTAGTTACTCATTATCTTTCATTTCAAAAAGAGGTATTGTGGTACTAGTTATAGATATTGTTATTCCAAAATTGGAAGTTTACATATGCTAAGATTTTCCAGGAGAGTATCTGTGATACTTTAAAAAAAAATAAGACGACACAAATGCAACTCATGTTTTCTATGGGGCACTCAAAAAAGGAAAGTCAACAGAAAATAAGCAAAAATAGAACTTGCCACTTATTTCAATGAAAATGAGGTAATGAAACAGTGATATTCAATTTTAAGAAAGGTATCTCTTTAACACTACATATACAAAGATTAAACAGTAGCTATATTTCTGATCACTCAGTCTCCATCTGAGTCATCAGAATACTAAGATACTCTTTTTATGTCCCCTTCCATTTGCAGGTAATTTAAACAACTGCTTTGGAGGTCCAGAGGGATGAGTAAGAAACAGAGCCTTTTGCAAGACCTGCCCAATGCCCTACTTACCCAAATCATCACCAGTTTCTTCCCACAGTCCAGTGCAACAAATGTTCATAAGGCTTCACTTTGTTATTCCATATGTTGACGACAGAAAGGTCCACACGACACTTACATACTTACTATTAATTGTGAAGATGATGCCTTTTAGAGTTCCTTTAACTATATGCAGGCACAGTAGTTATATATAATGGAGATATATATATATTTCCTAGATATAAGAATTTTAATGTTAAGGCCCAGAAATCTATTAATGGTCTTGGCTTTTCTTTATTATGATTATGTAATTCAGCATCTCTAGGTTCTGTCTTCCTTTTTTTTTTTTTTTTATTAAGGAGAGTTTGTTTGTTTTTGTTTTGCCTCTAGCAAAAGCTACAGGAGAGACCAGTAAGGTCAAAACCCCAAAAGCTGCACTGCATCAGGCAGAACAGGTCTCAAAGGACTTGGCCTTAGTGCTGGTTCTACTAGTATTTGGCTGCTGCATTATTTCCAGTGTCTGGGTTAGTTTTGCTAAAAACTCAGTAAAAATAACGATCTCTCTAGAAAGAAGAAAGATATACACATGCACATTTTTATTACATACCAAACATCAGCAGAATGTAACAACAATAAGGTAAGTTTCACACTAAAATACAATCAAGTGTATATATTAAACTCCACCTACAGGTTACTTGGATATTATTACCAAGCATATGGAAGAAAAGTTGTAAAACAGCTATTCATTAACAGAGGACATACAACCTTCAATTGCTGCTGGGTAGGGTTTTTTTTTTTTTTTTTTAAATACTAGAAGAGGCCTAAGAATAACATTAAAACCATACAAGTGTTATTATGAAATTAAAATTTTGAAATATGTCTTCTTTTGACTCTATCAATACATAACCCATATAGCAATGTCACCAATACACTATTTCAAAAGTGAGTCAGTAATCAAGTGACAACTGTTCTGTTCCTACAGAGTTAAGTAATTATGATCAGATAAGTAATACCACAAGATGCAAGGTGTGAGCAACTCAGTCAATAAAAACAAAGCAGGAGAAGGAAAAAAAAAAAGAATGGCATGGGAATCTGAATATGTATTTGGCATTATATGCAGGATATTATTTGTGCAACACCTTGCGATTGCACAAAATTACAATTAGGATCAGCACTGGCTGTGCAGCACAAAGTAAAATTCAAATATAAAATCCACAAATATTGCTAATACAATATTTTTTCATACAAAATGCAGAACACCCAACACAGACTCTCCTATAATTCCTCTAACAAGATGCCTGGTACTCAGAAAACTAAGCAATGAAATACAGACCCCAGAGATGTCAATCTTTAATAAAATACATTCTGATTTTACAAATCTATTCAATCTGCCAGTATTGCTTACAGTTTTTCAATACACCTGGATTTTTGTATCTAGGGTCTCTATTAGATGGACAAGTTCTATGTTTTTCTCTGACAGAAACAGGAAAAAAGAGTAGTATTAACGTATCAATTTCCCTAGGTAAACTTATTTCTTTCTTTTTGCTCTCCTAAGTGTTTCCTTCCTCATAATATTTCCTTTCCAGGAAAAGATCAAACTCCCAGCAACTTTTGAGGCTTTTTTTTTCCCCTTATAAGATTAACTGTATTCAAGCCATTCTCTACAAAACTAAAATGTGATGTTAAACAAGCAAAAAATAAATGGCAAGATTGTGCTTATGTAACAATAATTAAGCTAAAAAGCTAAGTTGTAAAAATCAGGACTTCAGAATCAAGGGAAAAAAAATGACCACATATGGGCAAAATGTTGTTCTATGAATAATTCAATCAGATCTAAAGAAAGTGCTGTGTGATAACTCAGTTGCTACAGATACTTTTTTGTTGTTGTTGAACCCTATATTCTGTTTTTTCCTTTTTTTCAGGGTGCTAACAGCAAATACCATCTTTTGTTTCTATGTAGAACTTCCTGCACCTGAAATTTTGTTTCATTTCCGTGTCATTCTTTATAATCTAATTCATAGGATTTTAAAATATTTCATTTACAATCATCATTATATCTTAGGAAAGTAATTCATGACAATGTTTTTAAATGCAGGCCATTTTTAACCAATATGTAAATCTGTATGTAATATGCATTTTCTATCTATTACCATAAAACTATTTTCAATTTTGGTATGTAAGAAAGCTACAGCGACCAAGTAATTAAAAGATGCAACATCCTTAAGGTGAAAAAACAAGACAACTCCATATATTTGGCATTAGGACCTCAAAACCAAAAAATAATCTGAGCATCATGGCCTGTATAAAAATGTGACAGGCATCTTAAAACTATTCAAAATGTGTAACATCTAATAGGTACAAAAGATGAACTATTTCTCACACAGCAGTTCAAAATTTCACAGATACTGCATATTCTGAGAGTTCAGAGCCTTCTCTGTAGCTCCCCTAGTAGAAAAATCTACTAGAAGCTGTGCTGAACTATTTTAGAAAAGCAATAAAGTCCAATGGATATAATGTCCAAGAGATATTAAATGCATGTGGAAATTTCTAGTAATATAACTACAGAATGGACATGAAAGAATCTGGATGCTACTCCTGATGGTACTACTTAAGTCTTATTATCAGCTGATTTCAACATGAGTTTTAGGTGTTGATAACCTCAAAGTCTGGATTCAATATCTAGGAAAAAAAAAAAAAGTAGTCCAGGTCAGAGAGAAAAACTAAGCTTTTATTTTTCAATAACTAAAATAGCAGTAGTATTCCCAGTATTTGCATAAGTACTTCTAAGTCTAAATTTAAGGTGCACCTTACAAAAATAAGTGGAAATCTTAAAAAAGAATTGCTGTTATAAATTCAAGCTACCTGCATACAAATACAATCTTTACTTCTAGAATGTTCCTGGTTCGAACAAAGTATTCTTTCTTTTATCCCATTATTACTGTACGTGAAATTGCATACCTGATCTTATACATATGCAATTTCCTACTATTTTTCATATACACGTAAATAATATTTACACATTTGTATTTAAGTATAATTTTAGCAGATTCTTAGAAAATATAGCAAAAATAATTCTCAGATTAAGATTAGTAGGCAAAAAAGAGAAAGCTATACATGCACACACACAAAGCTTTCTACTTAATTTGTGACTACATAATTTCAGAGAATTATTTTTGACATGACCTGTTTTTTAAGATATTATTCAAGTAATTTCTTCTAAATTTATCTAAACTACCATTAAAGAATCATGTACGTATTCGGTTTGCTATTCACCACAGATAATAATAGTGAAGCTTGTAAAAGCTTGTAAAAAGATGCCAAATGCTACCATCTGCATCTTGGTACTTTTAGTAACAAGAACATCTGTCCACTAAAAAGTGGTTAGAGACCATCAAAATGATTGCAAGGCATTCTAAAATGTTTTTCTTTCAACAAATCAATATTTTAGTAATAAATGTCATTAGTCATCATCAGCTATTTTTATGTATTTTAATATCTGTGCAAACAAAATCCAACTCGCTGCACAGCTCCATACTTCCATATAAAGAATGTGAAAGAAACTGGGACTCAATTAATCTAAAACTGTAGCAAGATAAAAATAAAATACAAGTCAAAATGGTATTTGTTTACTTTCCTGATCACATAAAACTGTGTTTTAGAAAAAAAAATTCCAATGAATACAACAGTGGATTTTAATGTCCTAATAATAGTGCAAACTTGATGTGATTCTGTACTTATCCATGGTGTGTATGGTACTGCTAATGACTCATATGACTTGTAATAGCAGAACAGGAGTAACTGACCAAATATTTTGTGGTTGTTTCATTTGTTTTATGACTCATTTATTTTATGATGCAAAGGCCATTTCTTCTAAAATAATTCCAGGACTAACAACCAGTGATTAAAAAGAAGCTTAGAAAAATCTGATGGTATAGGAATTCCATACCTGAATTTCATCTTCTTGACAGTGCAAACTTCTGAACCAATAGTCCAAGAACGTCAAAGGGAATGTCAGACTAATCATACCAGTCATAACATCCCCAAAGCAGAGTCTCACTTAAATTACATTTCTTAAGCTGCAGGACTAATCATAAAATTACACAGTCTAGCTGGTCTAAGTAGCTGATTGTTACTTTCCATTTATAAAAAGCGCTGATCTTGATTATTTTGGCTATATGACTTCTTTTTTTCTTTTTGATTCATCAATCCCAACTTTCCTCTTTGCATAATTAAATGGATCTCAATTACGTGCCCTAGAGGTGTACAACTCCAAAACAGGCAGACAAAGCAAGACATAGCCCAGGCATGAGTATCATACTTTAAATAAAAGAATAATAATATTCCCCACATTCTATTAAGAATAAAAACTACGTCTGGAAAATTACAGTATAAAGTGTTTAAAAAAAAAATGCTTATTTTGTGGCACAGCACGTTCCTCAAAGAGACACACCTGTAAGTCTGCACCATACCTTGAAAAAAATACATGATCTTTCATTTTAATTCAAACCAACCACTTGCATTAATACTCTGGGAGCTCAATATTATAACGCATGAAAATCCACAAAAGCTCTGTTGATAAAATGACACACCATGATATTAACAAAAATGGAAAAAGCTCTTACACACTTCTACATTCTTGTCTAAAATCTGCACATATTTCTCTAAGCCTCGAGTTTTATGTTTTAAACATGTCTTTAACCAGCACCTCAAAAGAGTCGCAAAAAAAAAGACTCAGGATAAAACAGTGTGTTTCTTGAATAAGGTCTTTTTTTTATTTTATTTATTAAATCAAACGGGTCTTCAGACATTAGACAGTAAGAAAACAACCTTTCTTGAAGTATAACTAATCACTGTTCAAATGACCACCAGTTCACCTACACTGATCACTTATTACTGGTAGCACTCCAGGTTATACTACACATTCTTTCATATTGCATTCCAGTTATACTATCAGCAATACAGCACCTTGCAGAATTCATCTTACTGATATTAAGCCAGCAGCATTAGCTGAGACCCAACTGTCCTTTGGAGATCTGACCCTTAAAACTCAGAGAAAAGCGATACATTATAAAGGATTTCTAGAGAGTATCAAACTGTCCAAAATCTAAATTCAAATCCAAGCTGTCCAAATTCCAATTCTGTGGCAGTTGTACACATTTTCACGGGTTACATTGGAAACCTTTTCATTTGAAAGCTATTATGTTTCGATTTTCGTTTTCACATTTTTCCCCCTCTGTGGCTATTACACATACCGTGCTAATTGTAAATGTGTTCTAAGAAAAAAATGGCATATGAAACTAGTTGTTCATGCTAAAGTCAGAGATCGATGAATAATTTCTGATTCACAAAAATGCATTTCACATAAATTAATTTTAATGATGTTTAAGTATACCATGTTAATTGCTCTTAATCTAGTCAGAAGTATGTACTTCGATATATGAAATACAAAATGCTATATGGTACATAATAATTCACCGAATAGCAATGAATATTTCACAAGCTGAAATTAATCTATTAACTACATTTAATTATATTCCCTTAGCACATAAATAACACAACTTACTGCAGTTGCACTGGCAGAGATATGGTAGAAACTATCCTTATCCAAAAGTTTTTAGATTATATAATTCTGTAAATTATAATGCTTTAAGCAAATAAATTGTCAATATTTGTTTCTGTAACTTATATTTCCAACAGGTATATTCCTTCTGTTTTCATTCACTACTTTCACAAATTACAGCCTTATTTTGCATATTGCCCAGATTACCTGGTCTCTCAATGGACCAAAAAAAGTTAAGTCCTGAAACTAAAGAAAAACCTAACCCAGCACCCACCTTGTGGGAGCCCAGCACTGCCTGACACTAAACAGAAACCGACCTTTTTGTCCTTCAGACTTGCCTACCAGGCCCCATCTTCTATCGCAAAAGCCAAATCATCTGATCCCAAACTAACTGTCAACTGCTTGTGATGGTGGAGAAGCCAGACATCAATCAATCAGTTTTTATCAGAGCCACTCTTCGTTTTTCTGTTGTGCTCATCTTATCATCTGACCCAGTTGTAGCCCTGACTTCAGAAGCTTAAGTAACTTGATGACAAAATATGCGTCTGTTTGTCCAAGATGCACATTGTTAAGGAGTGCACTTGTATTTTTAGCAACTAGCTAATATTTTTCCAGATAAATCTCAAATGTTTAAGAGTTTTTCCTCAATTCTTAAGGTTTTTAATGTGCTCACTGAAACGTTAGTCATTCATTTGATAGTCATACATAACAAAGATTTTAAAATAGAAATGCATATATGAACATGTGTTAAAAATTAACCAATTTCTTTAAACCTGAAGATATTTGCAAGCCAAAAACCTAATTCTGATCCTCTCGGAGGCACCCCATTCTGTTCACATACACCATACTGTTCAACAAGCACTCTGAGATTGCTCATATGAATACGGATTACAAAAGAACAGTTTCTATGGACATAGGCATGGATTTCCTATTCTGCATCTTATAAAACTAGAACTCCCGTCCAAAATGGCTGAAGAAGAGGGCGCAGACTCGATATTTGTAAAAATGAGTCCGGCTGCAAGCCTTCAAAGAGAGTTCCTACTGCTCCCAGGAAAGCTTAGAGCCTTTCTCATCCACATTTACCAAATGAAGATTACACAATTATACAGTGGGAAGGAGTAGGGGCACTTCTTTTTAAAATTTCTGAAAATTCAGCTTTGATAATTTTACCACTGTCTTCAGCACTTTCAGGACTGGGTCCCAGTTTGATGTATACATTACATTTTTTCATTCACTTTGCATTAAGCTGTATAAAACACACACCAAAAGTCCTTACTGCAAATCTTGAAAACTTTTCAGACTTTTCAGATTCCTAACAGCCATCAGATCTGAAGACTGAATTTTGAAAAGGAGAGTGAAAAAAAAAAAGAGAAACATTAACAAAACCCCTCAAGACCAGAATATGTGCAAAATTTCAAATAAAGCTGACAGTCTTCAGATTTTTTTTTCCACAATATCATATAAATGTTAACCTTCATGCTTGCTAGTAGAAATATAATCAAGTACTAAGCAGCAGGGTTCTAATGACAATCCCAATTGCACAAGTAATTCCTGTGCTGCAACTAGATAAGTAAAAATAACACCAAGCCTATAGAGTTTCTTCTCAGCCTAAATGAACACCTTCATGTATCTTCTGAAAAAGTATTTTTAAGATTATTCATTCCAGCAAAAAAAATTTTACGAGATACACATTAGAATTTCTCTCATCGTATTTGGGCTTGTGAGGAATTTTGTATTTTACAGTATTTGTTCCCATTAAAATCACTTTTTAAAAATAACTGCAAGTGTTTAAAAAAAGTAATTACTTTTTCCTGTATCATTTTTGCTACAGAACATATATTATCTATGAAAAACAAAAGCCTATGAAAAGCAACACGTGTGATATAGGGAGGCAAAACCTGAACCATTGAAGTTCCTGGAACACAACGAAAACATTTTATTTAAACCTGGCCCCCATTCTAGTCTATCTTCTGATTTTAAAAACATCAGAATCTTTGACATAGCACTTGTACATCTGTTTCTTAAGCTTCTCTCCCATAAGCATTTACATAGGCTTGTTAAGTGTTCTTGTCAACAGGACTATTTTTATGAATGAAGTTAAGAGATTAAAGGTGTCTTTTTTTTTTTTTTTTTTTAAGTTTCTTATAAAATAATACCACACCTTTCAAAAAGAGTTAGACAGGAAATCCAGTAATATGCAGCTATATTTTACTGTAGTTGTTATTAATACATTATTCTTTAAAAAGAGGAAAAATGCAGGGTTCAAGAGTATTTTTACTGTCCTGTGCTGCATCAAGTCTAAGGTAAAAACACTGAGTGCCGTAAAAACAGTGTGACACACAGTTATATCAGCTCATTGCAGACTGAGAGCTTCAAGTCTAGTTGTGTGCACACACAAAGCACCATCGCTCTAACTCATCAGTGCGAGTGCAGACAGTAATGCAGGAGAAGAATTTATGAAAAGATGTCCAAATAACTCACTACTAAACCACTGCTATTTTCAAGTCTATTACTAAGTTGTATTCACTTTGTAAACCTATTATTATTTAGCAAAAAGGGAAAAGTTCTATAAAACTATCTGGTAGTAATTAAAAGAAAAACTCAAAGGCCAGTTCAAGCTTTATTTGCACTCTTGCAGTGGGAAAAAAAAAGCCATCTATAACTGAATACAAACAAAATTCAAGTAGACAAATAAGACTTGTGCTAAATAAATCTATCAATATAGAAGATTTCCACTAATAAAAAGCAGAAAACATTGTCTCGCTTCCTGAACAAGAACAGCATTCTTGTTGAAATAGTATTTTTTTAAATAAAAATACTGGCATTTACTGAGACTAACAGCTTTATGCTGCACCTTTCTCCATCATGGAAAGTATGAAAGAACCGAAAAATATTAAGATACATGCATAGTAATAAATAAGATTTATTCAACACCTGTAACGGGAAGACAGGAACATTTGTTGTTTATTATAGGATTTTTAACTTGTAAGAACTATTTTTATGGTTGTGATCATACAAACAGCACCAAAAGCTATGAAAATATTACTGAAGATTGTACAGATTTATTTTCTATCAAACTAAATTCTTTTTTCTCTTTTTTAAAAAGAAAAATCTACTGTGACAACCCCTTGCATCTGTTACCAACCCATGATGGCATTACCCTTTCAAAGCATTAGATAAAACTGAATAATCAATGAGAAATGTCAATACCGAGAAGTGATTCCTTTTGCAGTGCAAGCTTTATGCAAGTGGTTTGGGGTTTTTTTTGTTTGTTTTCTTGCTTGTTTCTCAAACAAGAACTGTTCTCTGCTATTGAGAGTGTACTGAATTGCTCGAGGCAGATTTTGCAGTCCTCCCCCAAAATATTTTATCTATATCACTGATCAGTAAGAAATACAAACTTTTTGTTACTTCACACCCACAGCAAAGGGCAGGGGGGAAAAAAGTGTCTGTCCGTAATAGCATAAACTCCCATACACGCATATATTTACAAACAATTCAGCAACTCGGTAACAAATGGGCAAAAATTACTATTTCTAATCATTAAGTCTTTAAAGCTCTCAAAATAAGATTTAATGATATTATACATACAGAGAACTCTCAGGTGCAATGTCTATAGACATTAAAACACATTTAAGAATACAGGAAAAGGTAACTGCTACATGATTAAACAGTAGTATTTTTTTATCAAAAACTTGTGAGATAGTTATACCAACTGAGAAGGTTCAAAAATAATTGTATTCATATTCAGGATTTCCATGATTTCTAATTTTCATTAATTCAGGATCGAAAGGAAGAATGATATTATTTGTTTAGACTTCTCAGATACTTATAAAAAATACCTTAACAGAGAAGGCATAGCAACACACATTCCTTCCCCATCTCATAGTCTTCATTTCCCAATAAATACTATATTTAACTTTAGCAAAGTGGAGGAAACCCCAAACCTACATCGTATGGGAGAACTAGCATCACTGCATAAATGCCACAGAAGGACAACACTTTCTCTTTAAAGCTGCTTGTCAATTGCATGAATTACTGAGCTTTAAATAATCCCGACCGCACAATTCTCCTCTACCTTTGTGTCATCTCAAAAAGACAATCCACCACTAACGGTAATGACACCGTCTCGGACAAGCCTGTGGGCATTAATATTTAAATCTTACCTATCCCTTGTGATTGGAATTCAGCCTCTATTCACAAACAAAAACTAAATCAATGTTCTTAGAGTTCAAACTAGATCCCTAAACAGTTTGCCACTCTCCGTGCACAGATAAGATAAACTTTCTTTGACCCAAGAGATGAAGTTGCCATGACGATCAGAGAGTCCACTTTCTATATTGATATTTTGCTGATGTAACAACAAATAGAACCAGATCCTAGGTCTGATAATGGTGATTAATTAATACTAATATTGATCCCTACAAGCAAGAGACAAGGCTATTAACTTGAAGCCTGAAAAGTCAATTGTTACCTGTGGCAGAGATACTAGCAGCTGATTTTGAAACATAATAAACAAATGTGCTATCTTTATGCTAATACCTTAAAGGGGTAGTTCCCTTTTTCCATGGCAGTAATTCTACAGTTCAAACCTATTATTTTAATTAAATCTTTTTACTCACATGAAAAGAGGGGAAACCAAACTCCAAATTTACAATAGAAATTTCTCAAATTGCTATAGCTTGATGCCTTTAATGTGAACTATTGAAAACACTCTTAAAGGATGTAATGCAAAGAAATCTTAACAACAACAAAAAGAATACGTAATATAAAAGTCACAGGATTTTGCATAAAAATTGCAAACGCACATTTATCTAGGAGGAAGCCTATTTGGTACCTCATCTGAATAGAGAAAAATAATAAAATCCCACAGGTGAAAAACTCTATGGGAAGATAACATCCTTGAAGGCATAACCATACAAAGAACAAAACCGGTTTCATGCACCTCTTGGTTTATG
>VWPW01022716.1:1790977-1792444 GCA_013389825.1 Crypturellus undulatus
GCTCGGCTGAATAAAGCGCGGAAAAGTTTATGAAGTCAAGGCTGCCGTGTCCCCGCAGCAGGAGTGAACTAAGGACACTGCCGGCGTCTTTCCATGCGAGCCTCGCACACACCTGTTTCCCAGCGCAGCTCGCAGCCCTGAGAGTCCCCGCAGGGACCGAGGGGAGCCCGAGACCCCGCGCGGGGCCGGCGCTGCCCGGGGGAACTTGGGTTTTGTCATTTTTTCCCACTCTTTTCGGCGCGCCGGTACTTACTGGCGCGCGGGCTCGGCGCGGTCGGTTCGCACCGCTCACGCGAAGTTGCTTCAGTCGCACCGTGTCGGCGAGTGCCGCTCCCCGCGCGCTGCTCCAGCTCGAGGAAACGTGAGGGATCCCGCTCCGAAACTCGGGGAAGAGTTTGAGGAGGCTCCGGGGAGGCACCAGGAGCTCCGGGTGGCAGAAGGGAAGCAGCGAGGAGCCTGCACGCCCGGCATCAGAGCAGCTCCTGGCCCCCTCTCTCTCTCCCCAACCTCACCTCCCTGGCAAAGTTTAGGCGCTCGGTCGCTACTCCGGACCCCCCTCGGCCACCGCTCTCCCGTCTCCCAAGAACGAAAATAAATAAAAGTGTGTTAGAGGGAGCCCCCCTCAGGAAACTTACGTTTGATCTGCCGGGGTTTGCTCTGCTTCCTGCGGGACATGCTGCTCGGCGGCCGCTCCTGCCTCGCTCCAGGTGCGGGAGGGCGGCCGGGAGGGCACGGGGGCAGAGGGCAGCTCAGCACGCGGAGCCCATCGGGGAGCCGCGGCCGCCGCGAGACGCCAAGCCGGGTGGCGGAGGAAGAGGGAAGAGTGAGTGTGTGTGAGTGCGTGTGTGACGGAGGGAGAAGGGAAGAGGAACAGGGAGAGCGGGGTGGGTGAGAGCGAGCGAGAATGAGGGGGAGAGAAACGGGAAGAGCGGAGGGAGGGAGCAGGGAAGAAGGGAGGGAGGGAGGGAAAGGAGGAAGGAAGGGAGGGAGGGAAGGAGGGAGGGAGGGGAGAGCCGGCTCCTCGCTCGCTCTCTCCCTCTCCCGCTCGCTCTGCGCCGTTACCGCCGCCGCTCCCCGCGCCGCTCCGACTGACAGGCGGCGGGAGGCGCCGCCGAAGGAGGGGCTTCCCGGCCCGGGGGGGCGGAAAGAGGGGGGCGTTTGTCCGTCAGGCTTGACGGGCAGCGGCTGCTGCCAGAGACGAGCCCGCATGCAAATCGCCTCCTGCCCCCGGGGCGCCCGGGCGGGAGGCGGCGGTTGTCCCGGCGCGGCCCGTCAGTGCGGCCGCGGGAGCCGCAACTTTCCCGAAGGAGGCGGTGGCGGCGGCGGCACGCAAGGGGAAACTCCGTAGAAGTGGAGCGGCGGGCACAGCCCTCGCGCCCCGTCCTGGCACCCCCTCGGCGGCGGGGCCGGCGGACACCGGGCGACCCTCAGGGCCCCCGGCCGGGCGGGCCGTTTCCCTCGGCCGCG